>CP049713.1:2797828-2946744 GCA_004148225.2 Heterodera glycines
AATTGAATTTTTAAGTGCGCTGCGGTCTCGAAATTATGTGGGCGGGTGATTGAGTACGTCGTTGGGTCATCAAACCCATTCAGCGTCCGCAAACGCATCAGCTTGGGCACAATGCAGCCAACCGATCTACCCGCATGTCTGAAGCAGCCGGCGAGAGTGATGGTGCGCGGTGGAATCCATCCTCAAATCCGTTCAGATGAAAACGAAGTCTATCACCTCTACAATTCAAATCTCAAGAAGAAAGTTGGCTACATTTCGATGTTCTACCATGTACGAATTGGGGATTGTGTGTGGCTCAGTATAGACTTGGTATTGTATTATTAAAAGACAAATCTCTTTCAATTTATTTCCGATTTTATTTTATTTTGTCGCCTAATAAATTTGGTTTCCGATTTATGTGCAATTATAGTAATTTTTGTCACCAAATAAATTCTGATTTGATTACATAACGAATTGGATGATTTGGTATTCCTTCCACTCCTTCCGCCTTTTTAGGAACAGTAATTTTAAATAAAAAGTTATCTACTTATATTATCTAATATGTTAATCCAATAAAAGCGGCAAATTTATTTGGTGCATAAGTCCGTCGGCCAAATGACCTTGTTTTCCGATTCTCCTCCCATTCACCACCAATAAATATGCATAAAAAGCACCTATCGTCTTACTCCATTCATTTCCGTTTGCCAAAATAGTAAATAATTTGGGGTTAATATTTAGAAATGAAAATTAATCGCCGCTTCACCAGTAAGCCAAGTCGTGCGGAAACGACACCCCTTTTCCAAATTAAAATGAAAAATAAGACCAACAAAGGGTTGGCGACCTCAAAAATAATGAAGGCAAAAGAAAAACAACAACAAATGCAACACAACCAGCCAAAAATTGATGATCTCCTCAAGGGCTTGGCCCGACTCCAGCTCGACCAATCACAGCAATCGGCCGGAGTTTTGATGGCCGTGCCAAGCCCGCAAACTACAATGTCAATTGTGGGGCCACATTCGACTCAGTCGTGTTTGATGGAGCTGTCTCGGTCGACAGCGGCTCTTCTACCCGCCAACATTGCGGGGGGTAGAGGTCCCGTAGACTTGTAAAATTAATTTGGTATGAAATAAAAAATGTTTAATTATATTAAAAAGTTTTTCAAATTCGTTATAATTTATTTAATATCAAATTTATTTTTGTGTCTTTTCAAAATGTTTTTCCAGCCCGGCCTTTGCCGAGCAAGTACTTGTGACAAAAAAAACGCGCGTTGCTCGATTGCATTGCGCTGGCGGAGGAGTCCGCAAAACTTCTGAGCACAGAAGGGCGAATTCGGTGTCTCCTGGATCTTGGAGAAGAGTTGGATGCTGGATTTCAACGAATACTTAGTGGGTTTTTAAAGAAGGAAAAATGATCGGGGGAAAATCGGAAACGATCCAAATGAACTGTTCACAGTTAGTTAAACACTTTGATAAAAATAACTTTTAAGCTTCATTTATTTTCTCATTGAGACTTTTCTAAACTTTATTAATTTATTTGAGCTTAGAAATGATTTTAAAAATGAAAATTTAAAACCAAAAATAATTAAATTTAATATTTTAAATTCATCATAACAAAATTTGCACTCTGTGCGCCTTGGTCTAACACTCGATCTCGTCGCCCTCGACAGTGACTGAATAATAATAATAATTGAAAGCAAAAATTTATAATGGCATTTTCACTTACCCTCCAATTCCTCCTCATCGATTTCCTGTTTTTCCCCGTCCCCGTTAATGTCTCCACGCGCCATCGGAGTCCCCAGCGCAATCACCACTTCTTCCTGTAAAGGACAAAAATATTTAGAAATAATAAAAAATTTTGACTCATAGAACAAAAAAAAATGTAATTTGGAAAGAAAACAATTAAGTTTAAATTACGTTTTTTTGAAAACATTTTCACCTTTCCACGACGATAACTGCGCAAGATCGGATCTGCGCATTGAGGACGACGATGTGGGCGGACGCAAAGAATGGCCGCGAGAACACCGCACTTAATTTTTTTGATTGATAATTTCGGGATTGAGATTTGAGTGAACTTGGAGAATGATAATGAGGATGAAAAGCAGAAGGAGAAACGGGAAAACATCAAATCCCCCGCTTCCGGTGCTCATCGGAGGCGTGAGGAGGTGAGCTGTGACATTTAGGAGTGAACGGGGGTGAATACATCAATTGGCTTAGTGTATGGCAGCGGTCGCACATACAGTAACCCCAGGACAACCGAACAATTTTGGACAATAATCCATTCGGAGACGGGTGGGGAAGATAGGGGTAGAGACAACATACTTTCGAATTTCGGTAAAGTTTAAGCGGAATTTAAATTAGGAAATTAATAAAACATAATAATTTTTATTTATTTATTTATTATTTGTTTATTATTAAATATAAATTGCATTTGGTTGATGATTTGGCCATTATGAATGTCATTGGCGCTGCGTCTTGTGTTCTTTATGTGCCCGCCCACCCTCACCCAAATCTCTTTTTGTGAACAAAAAACAAAATTTATGTGATCCGATCCAGATAAATTTTTATTGTGTTGTGAATGCAAAAGAAATAATAAAATTTAAATAATTTCATTTTTTATTAGTTTGTATTAAAATCGGTTCGTCGTTCTTCCTTTTTATAAATTAATGGTTGAAATGAAAATAAATTGTCAAAATGAAATAATTGATTGATTGATTGAATAATGATTGAGAATTTCAATTGGCCATTCAGCGTCCCGGCCAACCGAACTCCCTAGGCACAGGAGTCCGGCTAGCTATCCTTTCAGGATAGGCCGCAATGAAAAGCCATAAAAAGAATGAAAAGTTGAGAAAATGATGACAATCAGCGTCCTGGCCAACCGGACTCCATAGCACAGGAGTCCGGCTAGCTATCCTTCAGGATAGGCCGCAATGAAAAGCCATAAAAGAAATGAAAGTTTAGAAATGATGACAATCAGCGTCCCGGCCAACCGAACTCCATAGGCACAGGAGTCCGGCTAACATCCTTTAGGATAGGCCGCGGTGAATAAGCCATTGAAAAGTGATAAAAAATAAAGAATTAATGACATCAGCGTCCCTGGCCAACCGACCCCATAGGCACAGGAGTCCGGCTAACCATCCTCAAAGGATAGGCCGCGGTGAATAAGCCATTGAAAAGTGATAAAAAATAAAGAATTAATGACCATCAGCGTCCCTGGCCAACCGGACCCCATAGGCACAGGAGTCCGGCTAACCATCCTCAAAGGATAGGCCGCGGTGAATAAGCCATTGAAAAGTGAAGATTTTAGAATTGATCGAGAATTGAGAATGAATAATAATAATAATAATAATTTTAATATTCATTTAAATGACAAGTTACGAGGCAAAGAACGCCCCATCGTCCGCTGTCGACAGAGGCGGATTAATTTGCCTTTGGAAAATTATAAAAAAAAGAAAGAATTCATTCATTCATTATCTAAATAATAAATTCAATTAATATAATAATTTAGAATTTTAAATATGCCGCCGGTATGTAAATGCAAAGTGTGCGACGAATGCCGTCGAAAACAACGGCTGTATGAAATTAGTGAGCGGAAAAAAATTATTGCAAGCTGCGGTGGCGACCACCACTATATAAAAATGATTGAACTACGGATGCGCGACTTAAAATAATATAAGCGAGCTTATAGGCGAATTAAATCTGTGATCGACCAAGTGGTGGAGGGTTTGTAATGTGTGGGGGAGGGTAAAAATTTTAAAAAATTTAGGGCCGTTCCTTGTAAAATGCACTTCAAAGTGCCAAGAGGAATTCACCTATTTTTTAATAAAATGGGAGTGTTGCACCGAGGATTATGGATGGGGAGTGGGCTGCACATATGCAGAAATTAGTGATATAGTAAGAAAAAATATAATAATTAAAATAATATTTAATTGGTAGAGTCAAAATGAGTTGTTGGCATATTGCAATCGCCAACGCATGCAGGGCAATATCGATGCGCCGTTGGCAATGGATGGAATTATTGCCGAACTGCGGGGTAAAAATTTGGGCGAAAATGATGACCTAATTGCCGCGGGGGAGGAGGTGATTACAAATTTTGAAAAGATCAAATATATTTAAAATTAAATAAAATATTAAATTTAAAACGGGTAAAAATGTGTTGTGAATTGTAGGCCGCAGGGCAAGATGCGCCAACTCAAAAGCGGGGGCGGCGCATAGGCAAAAAGAGGGGTGGTAAGAGGGTGAAAAAGAGGAGAGAGGAGGAGGAGGAAGAAGAACAGGAGGAGGGGGAGGAAGAAGAAGAAGAGGAGGAGGAGGGGGAGGAGGAAGAAGCAAACGAGAGTGTGATGGGGAGCAGTATATGGTCCGGGTCAATTGACTCGGCCATTACTGGCTTCTCCACAATGTCGGCCACGCAGCGAAAAAAAGTGTTAGGGCGCAGCCGACAGTGGTGGCAAGAGCGAAAAGAGCGCAAAGCGGAAAAGGGGAGATGCGCTAAAATTGGAGGAGCGCCGGAAAATGATAAATTGAATTTTGATTAAAATTCATTTTTGTGTTGTTGTTAAAATAAATTTTGAAAAAAATAATAGAGGAACATAATTATTTATTATTTGTTTAATGTAGTGAGATATGGATTCAGGTTTCAAAAAATACAGCAATTAAAATATATTTTAAAATTTAAATACATAAAAACATAAAAAGTAATAATTGATTAACTTCATTAATTCATTATTCACAAAAAAAAAAACGATTTTTCCTTGCCTATGGTCATCTCTGTACCCTCCATTTTCCCTTGCCTCTGCTCAGAAATCCCCCCTCTTCCTTTTTTCCCTTGCCTCTCCTAATGATGCGTCGGATTAATTTGGTCAAATTCAAATTATTTGACTCCCCCCCCCCGCCACACACACATTTTGCCTTATTTTTGAAATTTTATTTAAATTAATAAAATGAGTTTTTTTGTTTTTCACATCTACCTATTGATTAACTAAAGTGAAGAAATCCCAACCCAACACCCTCCCCCAACCAACTTTTGTCACAGTTCAAAATAGGTGTGAATTTCACACCTTAAACCGTCCGTCCCTCCTCCCTCCCTCCCTCACCAATTCACCACCACTTCATCCAAAACCAGGTGTGAATTTCACACCTGGTCATTGACCTCTTGACCCCCTCACAGTTTCAAAAAAAATCCCGACCCACCCATCAACACCCACGGGACCCCTCCCCAAACTACGCAATAGGTTTAGGCTTAAACCTATCACCCCCCTCCCGCACCCTCCCCCAAACTACGCAATAGGTTTAGGCTTAAACCCAACACCCCTCCCGCGCACCCTCTCCACCAATCACTCTCTCGACTCCTCCCCTCCCCCGCCACCTTTTGATTGACAGGTGGCGGCAACTTCAAAGCCTAAAACCGCCCAATAGGCTCGCGTTTGTGCGGGAAATTTTCCCGCCCAAACTACGCACCGGGGCGGTTAACTACTCATTTCTAAGCCGGAATTGCTCAGAAAAATAGTTGGCGGCGAGAAATATGTTGCTAATGCTTGATTTTGTTGAATAAAAATGCGATTTAAATTTTGGAAGCGTGTTTTAAAAATGTCCTTATTTTTGACCCTAAAATCTTATTTTTGACCAGCGATGTTCTTATTTCGGGAAATTTTCAATGGTAACCCTGCATTAATTATTTTTAAATTTTACTATTTATTAAACCATGCGCTTTCCCCCCAAAATTAAACTGCCCCCTGAGCTCCTTTCGGAGTTGACAAATGCCATTCGATACGATATTCGTTGGTTTGCTGTACGAGTTTCGCCTTCCTTCGACTATTTTCTTGTCAAAAACCTTGTGAAAATTCGTCGAAAGAAAGATAAAGTAATGTGTTTAGTCAAATTTTCCTGAAATCAAGGTGTTGTGACTGGGGAGAGTAGTCCACTCGGCCGAGTGGACTACTCTCCCCAGTCACAACAAAAAGGAACTTCAAGTTCGACTCCTCCTGGCGGTGGAATAATTATTCCAAATCACGGCCGCCGCGGCATATCCCATCATTCAAGGGGCCAAAATAAAAAGGAGGAAGTAGGTGCGTAAGTCGTAGGCACTGAAAAGTTGAGCCGACGAAGGTAACCAAACCAGAAGGCGCAAAAATTATTATTCCTTGTGACTAGGCGCTCAAGTTCAGAGCTAAAAACTTGAAGTTCCTTTTTGTTGTGACTGGGGAGAGTAGTCCACTCGGCCGAGTGGACTACTCTCCCCAGTCACAACACAAGGTAGGATTTGGACTTGGAAAACATTGGCATTAAAATTGGTGCAAACTTGGATTTTGGATCTTTGCTAAGCCTCCAAAATTAAGGGCTCTATTGCATTTTATGAGTCCAATGGTATTTTATGAGTCAAATCAATTGACAATAAATACCTGGTTTTTATACAATAACTTTGTTCATGTTTGAACAAACACTATCTTTTCTGATATCATTCGAAAGCACAAAGTCTGAATAATACAAGAATAAAAGAAAAAAAGAGAATTCTAACTTTTTAAAGAAAATTATAAATGAAAATAATCAACAATTAATTAATTAGGTAATAAAATCTTTTTTGGAAATAGCTTAAACGCTGCGATTTATATATCTATTTTGGCTTCTTTAGTCTTTGTGCTTTCGAATGACACCAAAAAGACAGGTTTTGTTCAAACATGAACAAAGTTATTGTATAAAAAGCAGGTATTGTCAATTGATTGGACTCATAAAATATATTAGGACTCATAAAGTGTAATAGAGCCAAATTAAGTGCCTTTCAATTACGAATTAATTCGATTTTTGTGCGCTTTTCAGCAAATTGCCATTACAACAAAAGAATCATTGCGAGAATTTAAACATCTGCTGACCCAACTGTACGGCGAGCAAATATTTGAGTGCCGTGGGACGTTGTCCCTTATGTTGGATCTCGTCGAAATTTTGGTGAGAAAACCGTTTTTGGTCGATTCCTAAAGTGCAAAAATCAAAAAAACGATTTTTTCTATGATTTTTTTCAATTTTTAATTATAAATAAGTAAAATTTACTTAAATTGTACAAGTTTTTTTAGATCTCGAATAAAAATAATTAAAATTTACCTAATATTAAAAAAAATCATTAACCAAATTACTTTGAATTTTGAAATATTTTAAAGTTCATTACAAATGGATTAAAATTAAAAAATGAACTCAAATTATAATCCGCTTCAACTATAAAATTTATAGGAATTGAAACTTTAAAATATTTAACAAATTCAAAGTAATCTGGTTAATGATTTTATTTATTATTAGGTAAATTGAATTATTTTTATTCGAGATCTAAAATTAGAAGGATGTACATATATTTAAGCATTCATTTAATTAAATTTTAAATATTTATAATTAAAAAAATCATTAAAAATAATAGGAATGGGCGGATCAGCTGGCTCTATTGCAGTTTAATGACCATAAAACAATTTGACAATTTTAATGCACTACATAATACCAAATAAATTATTCTTGGTACCATTCCGTGACTTTAGAGTCTTATACATATTAATCAGCAAAATTTAAAATAAAAAAATTCATTATATATCAAGAAAGGTTAGGCATTTCATTTTTTGTAGTGAAAACAAGTTTTTTGGCTATAACCTATTAACAAATTGCAGAAATCTGTACCCATTATCCAAAATGCCATCTCGGAGAAAGAAAAGGACGAATGAACGAAGGAGCACGGAAAAGGAGGGGAAGAGAAGAGAATGGCACGGCACAATTTGACGAAAAGTGTCTCATTTTATAATTTCAAAATGTTACTTATGATGAGATAGATGCATTAATAAAAGATTTAAGGACAAGGACACATTTATTTTCAATCAAATTTTCCATTTTTAAATATTTGCTTCGCCATTTTCTGATCAGAAAATCCAACTCCGTATCAACTTGTACTAATGCATAAAGATTACTGTCAAAAAGTGCCATCACATATTTTTACAGTAAATTGTTATGATGAGGTGTTTAAATAAAGCGACATGGATCTATTTTCATAGCTGTCAGAAAAGTCAAACATTTTTTGTTGTTTTTAAATTTTTAGGGCTGTGTATTTTCAAAATTCTTCGGCTTTCTTTTACGTTTTGCAATTGACCTCCTACGCTACCAACACCGTTTACTTCTTTTTTCCCATATTAGTCTAATTGATTTTTTTTCGTCGTTTTGTGTTCCTTTGCCCTCCCCAATGAATGACCAACCAACTCATTAACTCACTAATTATTCACATCCCAAGCCCATCTATTTAAATAATCCAACGTTCTATTAACAATTTTTAATCTTCGCCATGGATTGTCCCCGCAAAATCCAACTGCCTCCTGAACTTCTTTCCGAGTTGGCAAATGCCGTTCATTTCGATTTCCGTTGGTTTGATGTCCGAGTTTCGCCCTCCTTTGACTATTTTCTTCTCAAAAACCTTGCGAAAATTCGTCAAAAGAAATTTAAAGTAATTGGATTGATGGCAATTTCCTGATTAGTAGGATTTAGACTTGGAAAACATTGGCATTAAAACTGGTGAACTTGGATTTTTGATCTATCCTTGGCACTCCCAAAATTAGCCCTTTAATTATTAATTAATTTGATTTTGTGCGTTTTCAGCAAATTATGCTTTCAATGAACGAAATTATCGAGAAATGTAAGCCTCTGCTGATCCAACGGTACGGCGAGCAAGCAATTGAGAACCGTGGGAAGTTGTCCATTCTGTTGTATGCCGTCGAAACTTTGGTAAGAAAACAACGGATTCCCTCTTTTTTCCGGGTTAAGCCACAAATTCATTCAGTAACAATTTACGGGCGTCGTTGAGAAGGGGAATGGGGGGTGGGTATCAGGGATGGCATTCCGAGGCCCCAAAAATTAAAAGCCAAAAAATCCAGGGGTCTTTCTAAGTCGCTGATTTTCAAAAAATTTCCAACTTTTTGTCCGAACTTGGCAATCACCTCACCTTTAAAATCACACTAAAATTTATGTACAACTTTATTGCAGAATCATGACAAAAAACATGATCAGACGGTGCACCCGGTTGGAAGCGCTATTGATGTCAGTTTTTGCCTCAGTCAACAGAAATAAGACGTGAAATATCATATTTTCCTTGTATGGGCAATTGCTTTTGTTTTTTCCCTTCCCCTGCCGTGGGAAGGGATGAGTTAAACATGACCGAAAGTCTGTATGGACTTTCCATTCAAATTTTGTAACCAATGTGTGCCCCCCCACCCTCCCCAAAATTAAACAGTATACAGCAGTAACAGAATGTGATGAAAAATTAGGATTTATTATTCATACATTTGGTCTTGGTACTCTAAAAAATCCGCAACTACCACTAGTTTTTAGTATTTGTCTGTCTGTTTTCAGCAATTCGGACGGTTTTGTCATTGAAATGCTAGTACGGGTGCGCAATCTTTCGCGGAATGTGAAGAGTTGGAAAGTGCCGAACAGGTGCAACAGGAGGAGGAGGAAAGTGCCGCCGAACCGGTGCAACAGGAGGAGGAGCCCGGTCAAGACGTACGTGGCATTTCGGTTGGATAGGGAAAGTCGGAGTTTTAAGTTATTTTCGAGAAAACAAAACTTCTACTAATGCGACAAAGCCTTTTTTGGCGCGAGTAATGGGTAACAATTTGCAGATGTTGCCAACCAACAGTCCGTCGCCGGATGTTGACCAAATGGAAGAGGGGGAAGAGTGATCGATCACAACTGAATGGAAGGGAAAGAAGGAGAAACGGCAGTGACAGAAAATGCCATTGCATAATTTTTTTTATAGTAAAATGTTAGTAATGATAAGGTGCTTAAATAAAGTGACATGGATGTGTTTATTTATTCCGTTTAATTAATTTTAAATGTTTCTTTGCCGTCAGAAAAGTCGCAAACATTTTTTGTTTTTCTCTTAAAATTTGTAAAAGGCTGTGTACTTTAAGCAAAAGTCTTCGATTTTTTTGCGTTTTTCCATTGACCTCCTCCTCCTGTGCTGTCTTTGTGAGACGAACCATCGCCGTTTACTTCTTTTTGCCCATAAGTCCAATTGATTTTTGTCGTCGTTTTGTGTTCCTTTGCCCTCCCCAATGAATGACCAACCAACTCATTAACTCACTAATTATTCACATCCCAAGCCCATCTATTTAAATAATCCAACTTTCTATTAACAATTTTTAATCTTCGCCATGGATTGTCCCCGCAAAATTCAATTGCCCCCTGAACTTCTTTCCGAGTTGGCAAATGCCATTCGATACGATGACCGTTGGATTGGTCTCAGAGTTTCTTTCTCCTTCGGTGCTAGGTCATTTCGCGACAAGTGCAAAAATAAAAATCAATAAAATTGGGCACTTCGCGACAGTGCAAAAATGGTGTAAAAATGGGGCGTTTCGCGACAGTGCAAAAATGGGCACTTCGCGAAACGTGCAAATTTAACCGAAAGAGACCGGGCCTCATCAGTACGGTGTCTCTTTGGGTTAATTTATTTAAATTAATTATTATTTGTGTTTCGGCCCTAAACCGTATACACACAAAGCCACAGCAATCAAGCAAAGCAAAATAAATTTTATTAAGCAAACTAAATATTTTATATTGGTTTTTAATTTAATCTTTTAACTAATAATATTTGAATATGATTAATCAACGTAATTTGTTAGTAGCATTTTTTAAATTTATTTTGAGTTTGCAAGGCTTCAACATTTGCATTATTCTGTGTAGAATCAGTTACACAAATACAAGTCTAAACGTTTTCCATTGGCTAAACAATATAGCAAGATAAGGGGAAGGTTTTCTTGGCCTTTGTGGATTTCTTTCTGCTTCCCGTTTGCATCCTGAAAACAGATCTTATGAACGTGGTGATGTTTTGTTAGTCGTTCAAAAAGATCGAAGATATATTCGGTTTTAAAATCTTCTTCCTGTATAAGCATTTCACCGCCGCTAATGGAAAATGTCAAGGGGAACAATGCCGATAATAAATCGTTATCTTAACGCAGCTTTTAAAAACGAAATTTTCCTAATTTAGAATTATAATTTTCTATTTAATATTGGTCACCTAAATTAAGTCAAAATAAATGATAACTAAAATAAATAGTATTGATTTCTATGTAATGCCCGTTCTAATTGCGGGCCCTAATTTCCCCGTACATTACTAATATACAATGTCCTTTATTCCGTAGGCGGATATCCGAGAAATACAATATACTAATATAATGAGTAAAAGGGGAAAGGGACCCCGATCCGTACAGGACGGAAGGGGAGGGATCGGGAGTAAATGTGATCCCGGTTATATGAATGAATTGAGGTGATCGCTAGGAAATAGGCCACATTACGAGAAGGGGCGGAGTTAAAGTTGATCAGAGTGATCAGAGGCACTAACAAAATCAGAGAGTCAGAAAATAAGAAATATCTAATGTACAATTAATTATAGAGATATCATTCCCCTCCTGAGAGAAAATTGTCCCCGACAATTTAACTAATTATTTGTTGCATTTTATTTTAATTTTGTTTTAGTTATGTTATTGTTATTTTTTTGTTTGTTTTTGAAAATTAAAAAAAATGCAACAAAAATTAATTACGACTTGACAATTAAATATATAATATGTAAAATATAATTTCTATATCATTTTAATCGATAAGAATCCAAATTATTTATGAGTAGCCATCCGTTCCGAATCCATTTCCTTGACTATTCCAATCGTTCCCAAATTGTTGTCGTGCTCGCCCGCGCCAACGAGGAGTTGCCGACCATCGCCCTCTGTGTCCGCGATTGCGCCACTGATTGTCTTCCCAGCGGTTGAAATTCGAAGTGCCGGGTTCACCATCACTGCTCACGGACGATTGGTTCACCAACGCTTTCACTTCTTCACAAATCACATTCATCTTCCCTTTCATTTCTTCGATTTTTTGCAAAATTCCTTCCAACTTTTCTGGGCTTATCACTTCATTTTCCGCTTTTTCTCTCTTTTGAGCCCACTGCTGTGCCATCAGATTTTGAAATGGTGGCGGGGTTCGCGCACAAAATTGCTTTCTTTTGGCCTCCTCTTCGGGAGTTTCGAGTTGGTTGATCGCCAATCGCTTCCCTTCAGGCGGAATTGCCTTCGTTTGCTTTTCGCAAATGTCCATTTCCGCCGCACGAATTTCACCTCTCAAAAGCCTTGACGGATCAGTTGGCTTTTCAGCATATTTCACTTCATTCATTGCTCTCGTCCTAATTTCTTTTGCATGATCGAGCGATGTTTTCGTCATCACGAATTCTCGCATTGCTTTTTCATTTACACTCCTATTTTTTGCTCTTATTCCATCTTCAATTCTCCGACTTTCGATCACATCTTCCGGTCCATTCCGATCATTGATCCCTCTTGGATCGATCATGACCAAATCATTGGCAACCCATTCTTCATTAATTATTTTTTGCACAATTTCTTTCGTCGCCGTCGGATTAAGACGGGACTTTTTTGAGGTTGGTTCCTCCTCCTCTTCATCCTCTTCATCTTCCAGGACCACTTCATCAACAGCGGCCAATTTCATTTGCTCCATTCTTCTCTTCTCAATCTCCTTTTTCTTTTCTTCCGTCTTTTCCAATTCTTCTTTCAATTTATTGATCCGTTCCCTTAACTTCCGTTCGTTCTCATCCAAATCATCTTCAAAAACTTTGACTGGAGGCAGGTTTGGCGATTGCATGGCTAAATATTCAACATTTTTGCCAAAATTTTCCGAATTATTTCTTTCATTATTTTTATTATTATTTAAATCATTTGAAAGTATTATTTCCAAATTTTCTTCCTTTTCCCCAACTTTTGTAGTTTTATTTTTTATGACATTAATTTGTATTTGGCCATTTATTTGTTCATTGTTTTCACGATTTTTATTTTTTTGTAAATTTTCTTTGTAAGCAATATTTATATCAGGAATTCGTTGCAATTCAAGAATTTGTCCATTTAATTCTCCCAATTTTTCCCAATATGTTTCTTTTTCATTTTCCATTTTAGAATCCCATTCATCATTTAATAAAAATTGAATTTGGATTCCGAGCACTATTTTGTCCACTTCTTCATTTATAAATAGCTCAAAGTTGGTCCCCAATAAATTTCCAATCACATAATCCTTTCCAAAATCATTCGTAAACACTTCCCAATGATCCTGAACCAAATCGATTGGCATTAGTGAAGTCAGCGAAATCAAATTTGCTTCTGGCCAACTCGTATAGGCAAACTTTGCTTCCCCATCTATAAATATTTCCGTAATTGTGCAGGGATCTTCCCATTCCTCTATTAAATTTTCATTTATTAAAATTTCCAATTCATTTTCTCCTTCATTTTCATTCACATTTCTCACAAATGCGATTTGTGATTCCTGCTCTTCCTCACTGCTTTCAAATCCAAATTTGGTCAGTGATTTTCTAAATTCAGCTCCCTTTTTGTGCATTTTCTCTTTATTTAATTTTTCAATCTCAGTATTTTTTTCTTCCTCATCAGAACTTTCTTCTTCCGTTTTTTCCTCCAATTCTAAATTTGGGTCATTGACAAATTTTTCCCAATTTAAGGGTTCATCCGCTTCCCTCAATGGAAGAACGACCGGTCCATTATACATTTTTATTTTTTCTTGGTGAACTTTCCGTAATTTTCCTTTTTTATCTAGCGATTGTAAAATTACATTATTTTTTTCTTTTTCCACTCCTACACATTGAAATGGTCCTGACCATCGTTGGTCAAATTTATGTTTTAATACCTCTTTTTTTAACAAAACTAAATCACCAATTTTAAAATTCTTTTCTGTCGCTTTTCGACTGAAATCATTTTCCTTTTTAAATTTTTCTTGTCCTTTTTCTATTTCTTCATGCACTATTTTCCAAGCTATCGATGCCTTTTCTGAGTGTATTTTTGTATAAATGGATATATCTGACTCTAAATTTTCGGAGTTAGGCAACTTTAGCAATCGGTCTACTGGTAATTTAGGATGTCGTAAATATACTGTATAAAATGGTGAGTGTTTAGTAACTGTATGTATGGCTGTATTATAAGCAAATAATGCATGAGTCAGTAATTGATCCCAATTGTTTCCCTTTTCATTTATTATTTGTGACATAATATTAGCTACAATTCTCATTGAGCCTTCTGCTTGGCCATTTGACTGTTGATGATAAGCCGTTGACATTGTATGCTCAAAACCGTAAATTTTTGATAAATTACTAAATATTTCTGAAGTAAATTGTCTGCCTTGGTCCGTAACTACTATTTCTGGGGTGGAAAATTTATGAATTACTGTCTCTACAAAAACTTCGGAGACAGTCTCAGCTTTTTGATCAGAAATTGCTTTTGCTGTTATCCATTTAGAAAAACTATCGATAGTCAGAAAAATGTATAAATTTCCACGGTCTGTTTTTTTAAGTGGGCCCATTAAGTCACAGTGAACTCTTTGAAATGGGTATTCCGTTGCTTTTATCGGAACACTTGGTGAGAAATTTGATTGACCTGGTTGGACTTTCCTTCTCTGACACCCATCACATGCATCAATCAAAAGTTTTACGTCTTCTTTCATTCCGACCCAATAAAATCTGCTTTTTATTTCTGTCCATGTTTTGTCAAATCCAAAATGTCCTTTGTCGTGTATTTCACAAAAAATTCTTTTTCTTAATGAGTGAGGTATGATTAATTTTGGATTTTCAGAATTCTCTGTCCCTTTTTGGTAATAAATCGCGCCATTTATTAGGCAGTATTCCGAATTAACCTTTTTCCATTTCAAAATTTCATTGGGATATTTTCCAGTTTTCAAAATATAAAAAATTTTTGCTAATTCCTTTACTTGCCGCTGTTCTTCAATTATTTCTTTTAAAGTTATTTTATTGCTATTGTCCTGATTTTCTATTTTATTTTCACTATTCTCAGTACTCAGAATTTTTTGTGCTTTATTTTCTTTTTTGTTTTTCTTTTCAGTTAAATTTGTTTCTGTTTCATCTTCAATTCCTGGGATATTATATCGTGAAAGAAAATCTGCGGCTTTGTTCTTTTTTCCGGGCCTATAAACTATTTCTAAGTCATATCCCTGTAACGTGACTTGGTATTTTTCTAATCTGCCCTTAAGTTCTTTTGCCTTCATCATTCCTGTTAAGGCACTACAGTCGGTTATTATCTTTGTTGTACCGGACCCAATTATATAAGGGGAAAATTCCTTTACAGCATAGACTAATGCTAACGCCTCTCTTTCAATTGAGGGATAATTTGCTTCGTGTTTATTTAATGCTCGTGAAGAAAATGCAACGGGACCCGTTTCTTGGAGTAAAACAGCTCCGATTGCTCTGCGCGATGCGTCGCACTCAATTATAAATAATTTCCCAAATCTTGGTGATTGTAAGACCGGGGCGGAAGTGAGCATTTTCTTTAGCGTTTGTAATGCTTCGTTTTGTTCATTTCCCCAATTTTCTGGTATTTTACCCTCAAATTTATCCTGAGTTAAAGTCTGTAGAGGCCTAGCAATGTGTGCAAAATTTTTTATAAACCGACGGAAATAAGTAAGTGCTCCTAATAAGGATTTTAATTCAGTTAGACTTTTAGGGGGTTTAAAATTTTGAACAGCTTCGACTTGTTTTGGATCCATGCGCACTCCTTTTTCGCTTAATAAAAAGCCTAAATATCTAATTTCCGCCATTCCCCAATGACATTTTTCGATTTTGAGTTTGAGTCCAACTTCTTTTAATAATTTTAAAAAATTTTCTATGTCAGTAAGATGCATTTCTTCGGTTTCACTCCCTATTATAATGTCATCTAAATAAATTAGCATAGCAGCAGTAAGGCGTCGTCTCAGTGAATTCATTACTCTTTGAAAAGTATCTGGTGCCGCGGTTAATCCAAATGGCATTGTAATAAACTCATAAATGCCTAGGTGGGAAATAAATGCCGTTTTATCAATATCCTCAGGTGCCATCGGAATTTGCATAAATCCACTTTGCATATCCATGCATGTATAATATTTCTTTGAGCCCATTAAATCCAAAAGTTCTTGGATGTTTGGCAAATGAAATACTCTTTTTTTGGTCATTTTGTTTAAGGCCCTATAATCTACTGCAAAACGCCACGATTTTTTGTCGGCCTTAGGCACCATTACGATAGGAGAACAAAATTCAGACTCAGATTCTCTTATAATATTTTGATCAAGCATTAATTTAATCTGTCTTTCGATTTCTTTTTGGGTTTCTGGTGGGTATCTATATGGTCTAAAGTGAAACGGTAGTGAACCCGGAATTAAATCAATTTTATGCACAATTGGTCCACGATATAACCCAATTTGTCCATCATCCCCAACAAATGCTTCGGAATATTTATCTACAATTTTCTTAAGTGCTTTCTGTGAAATTTCACTTAGCCTTGTTCCCTCGAGCATTAATTTTTCAGATGGTGGCCGATTTAAGGATTTAATTGGTAAATTTGGTAAATTCTCATGCCATCGTGTTTCTGGTGGTATGTAATTGTTAGGCGAAATTTCGTCCCCTGGTAAAGCATTTATTTGTACTCGTTCCAAATCCGCCAAATGAGACCCTTCGTATACTTTTACTGGTGATTTTCCGGCATTCATAATTCGAAGTGTAACAAATTTTGTGTCCGCAGGGGTAACCAAAGTTCTGCCGATTAATATACACGGGTATTGATGCTTTGTACCTTTTACCAAAAAACACTGCTCTTTTGGAAAATTTTCATTAACACGTGCTGTTATTATGTTTTCTGTCCTCGGTTCAAAAATTTCTGTTTTTTCCATTATAATTTCCATTCTTTTTGGTTTACTAGCATCAATTACCGAGACAATATTTGTCCATATTTGCCCAAGTCGGACCTTTTTTTCTCCAAATGCGATTATTCCTTTTAAATCCGTTAAAAGCGGTAATCCCAATAATAATGGTCCTGGACAATGCTTGTCTGGAGAGACAAGTAAAGTTATGTCCCATTCACCAATCATTCCCGTTTCCGTATCTTCAATTCGAATTTTGGCGTCTGTTTTTCCCAAAATTTCAATACTTGAGTCATTTGCCGCTGTTAAATTTGCGTCTGATGAATTTGTTTCTGTTATTTTTAAGCCAGCTTTTTTAACTATTGACTCTCGGCAATAAGAAACGCTAGCACATGAATCAACTAATGCAGACGTTAAAAGTCCATTAAAATGAACACGAATCGATGGCAAACGTCTTGGATCATTTTTAATAGCTGCCACCCGCCTTGGGGGTAAATAATCCAAAATATATGCCTCTTCGTCCATTGATTCCAATTCTGGTGCATTTGGCACTGCTGCCACTTTCGTTTTCCTTTTCATGCCAATAATCCCACGTATTATTCTGGCTGTCATTGAGCCTAACCGAAACCCTGCTGAAATAATTGACCAGTATTTAACCAAAATGTAGGTAATTATTGCCAGTAATATAAGCAACCCTAAAATAATCAATGTCCACGAAATTCCTTTTAAATAATTCACTGCTTCTTTTGCCTTTTCCGGAATATTTTTTATTATTTCGACCCAATTTCCAGTTTTTCCAATTACAATGCCTAATGTTTCATTTGCTTCTGCCTGTACTAGTCTAATGACCTCACTAACATTTGGCATTTTAATTGTTCTAAGAGTAGACGACGGTAAATTATTTGCTTTCTTACGGTATTCCAGCATTGATTCTTCAATTCTTAATGTATCAGACTCAAAAAGTGCACCAGCTTTTAAAATTAAAGGGTTTTGAATATTTCGGTATTTTGGCCTAATTTTTGACAAATTTTTGCTCAAATTTTGTATTATTTCCTTTTGCGTTTCATTTTTTATTTCATCCAACTCTTCCATTGTTCCACAATCAACTCTTTTTCCTAAAATGCTCAGCTCTCTTGTCCCAGGCTTAATAAAAAATGTTGTGTTTTCCGCAAAAATTGGTATTCCCTCATAACATTCGGAACCAATTTTCTTATCCCAAATAATTTTTTCGGGGATAATTGGAACACAAAATCCGACTTCCAAGTTTTCTCCGTTCCAACGCGCAACCAAATCATCCCTGTTAAAGATTTTTCGAACTCCTTCGTTTGGATTTATTTGCAAAATTGCTTTGGCTAATTGAAGTTGAAACTTCGAATTTTCGCATGCTTGCACAAATATTGCATCATATTGCTTTTTTCTCTCCTCATTTAATCGATAAAGAGCATAATTCATTCGGGTGTTAATGTTTTTATTTGCTGATCCACCTTTATTTCTTAATTTACTTTTTTCCACTTTTTTTATCCACCTAGCGTCCGGGGTGGTCACAGTAGTCCTTTTCCTTCTTTCTGTATCGAATATGTCATGCAAAAAAATGTTTTCTTCATTTTCATCACCATTTTCGTATTCATGAGAATTTTGTAACTCATCATATTCAGATGATTCATTTTCCTCAATTTCTCCATTACTTTTTTCCATTTTTGTGGAAAGATCCTCCTCCACACTTTCAAATTCATTAATATTTTCTTTGACGTTTCGACTCAAATTGTCCTCATCTAATTTTGAGATTGTAATATTTTTTGGACCCAAATTTTCAATTGATTCATTATTTACTAATTTGGGTGACATTTCTATTGCTGCTTTTGCTTTCGGTACTAAGAGATCCAAAATTGCCTCTTTATTTTCAGAAGAAATTGGTTTTTTGGTAGTCACTAATTTAATTATATCCGGTTTTTGAGTTGTGAGAATTTTTGGTTTTACAGTGGTTTTTATTTTTTCCACTTTTGGAGTTGTGATTTTTGTAGAAATTTTGGGTTTAACCGTGGTTAATGTCTGTACCGAAGGTTTCGGAGTTGTTAGTATTTTTTTTGATTTTGTGAGTTTTTCCGTGTTTTTTACTATATTTTTAATTGGAGTTTTTGACGTTGTTGAAATTGGGGGCTTAATAGTAGTTGTAATCATTGGTGTATATTTTCCCTCATTTTTTCCTTTAATTTGGTAAATTTGTTGTGTTTCTAAATGATTTTTTATATTTATTTTCCCAAAAAATGTATTTATTGTTTTGTTTTTTGTTGTTTTTATTTGAGGAGTATTTTTTATTTTTAAAGTATTATTTTTTATTAGAGGCTTTTCGGTCGTTAGTACTTCTTTTGGTTTAATTGGGATTTGAAGCGTTATGTTAGGAACAGCAGTTGTTGTCACTATTATCGGATCAGTCGCATTTTCTTTTATTTTTGCAAAAGACGATTCATTTTGTTCTTTTGAAAAATTTTGAGTTGAACGGTTAATTATTAGAAAAACGTCCTGATTTTTCATAAGTACGTCCTGCTTTATTGGCCTTTCTTTTTTACCAGGTACAATTTTTTTCTTTTGTTGAATTTCCCTCTTACTTTTACCACTGATTGAATGTATAACGATAAAAACATCGTTAGACATTTTGTAGGCTTCTTCCGGCACTCCCATTATTCCATCACGTTCATCCTGACTTTCTTTTTCGAAATAAAAAACACTTTGTTCACTCTCAACAACAATAGCATCATCAGTAATTTCTGCTATGAATTGACCCACGGGCACATGTGTGGCCCAATATGACTCACTGGGTTCGGGAATTTCCCAAATAAATGTCTGGCGTTCCATTTCTTCCCATCCTTTGTAAGGGTTTAGCTTATGCCCAAATGAAGTTACTAGAAAAAAGTCCAATATTCCACCTTGCCCTTTTTCGATAAAATCATTTACTGTAGTTTTACAAAATTCACCAGTCCAAGCATATTCAATTTTATCAGGTTTTTCCGTAGCCCACACATTTTCACTTTTCCTTCTTAATGAGTCATCAATTCTTTCTTTAAATTTTCGACATTTTTCAGGTCTAACACCTTTTGTTACCGTCGTTTGGCTTTTTACGTCTTTCCAAACAAAAAGAAAACTCCCTGTACAAATTTCTGTTATTTTTTGATAACAATTGTACACCGAAAATTGTTTTGGAATTCGTACTGGTAAAAATAATGTGACTTTTCGTTCCTCAGCTCTTTGCTGTTCTTTCACCATACATTCGGTCACATTTGGTAAGAAAATTGGGGTTGTTGGGACACGGTCAGAACAAAGCTGATATTGTGCCATTGTTCCCCCAAAAAGTACTGATAAAATTGTGGCAATAGTCAAAAATGTCATTGTTCGGGTTGGAGAGCAGCTCCTGGGCCTTTGAGAACCCGTTTCGTCCCCTACCATATTTATTCTGTATCTCTGTTTGTCACCTCTCCGACCTCTAAAATTCCCTCTGTAATTCTGAGAATTTCCGCGATTATTAGCAAAAGTCCCTCTCTGATTTTGAAATCCACCAAATCTTTGCGCATTTCCATAATTATTGTTCCAAATTCGGTTTTGACCAAGTGGCAGAAAATTTGGATTTCTCTGACCAATATTAAAGAAATTCCTTCCCCGAAAATTTTGTTGGCCTCGCCAAAAATTCCCTCGATTTTGGCCTCTAAAATTATTTCGGTCCCAGTTATTATTATTTCTTTGATCAAAATTGGGAGTGTCCCTGTTTGAATTTGATCTATTTTGTTTATTGTCAATTGCCAATGCATTCACTTGCTCTTTTAATTCTGCAATTTGGCATTTTAATTCGTCCCCTTTTTCATCATTTTCAATTTCTTCTTTTAATTGCTGTACCTTTTTTGCTTGGGCAATTGCATCAATTAAAGTCTTGGGCTTATCCAAAAAAAATAATTTTCTTTTTAATGCCGTTGGCAGCCCTGCCAAAAAATAATGGACTGATTCCTTTTCACGCGCATCCTTAGTGTAATCGGGATCTGGGGAAGCGACTTCAACCATTTCTCTTATTTTATTTGCAAACTCTGTAATTGTTTCAGCCCCTAATTTTGCTTTTGCCAGCATTTTTCTGGCCCACATTGGCCCGTCCAATTTCTTTGTCATTTCGGCCATTTCATCGGTCAATGTCCGCCAATTTGTTTTTTTGGCCGGCACAATGTTCTGATAAATTTCTTTCGCTTCTCCCTCCAAAAATAATGGCAATAATCGCACACAATCTGGCGGATGCCAGTTTGAGGCAGTTGCCAAAATGTTAAATTCTCTCAAAAATTTAAAAAAGTCACCGGTGCCATCAAATTTTGGCATTTTTACACCATTTGGTAAATTTACATGCTTATTTGCATTAATTTTATCTTCTAATTCTTTAACTTTCACTTTCAATGTATCATATTTGGCTTCCAAATCTGGGTCAGCCATTTTTGTATTTGTTTTTGTTTTAATTAATTGCGTTTCGGCACTATTCTTATTTAATTCCCGTTTTCGTATTCTTTCTATACGTTCTTGTTTACTTTCTTTTGTGTCTTTAAATCTTTTGGCCAAATATTCTGGTGGATCCGTTTGAGGAATTTTGATTTTTAATTTTTATTATTAATTATTTTAATTACAAAAATTTTAATCTGTCTTCTTTTTAATTCTGATTGGCAATCCAATTATTTTAATCCTTTTTTTTTGTCTTCTTTTTTTTTTTTTTTTTTTTTCAAATTCTGATTTGTAATCCAATTGGGTAATTTTTGGTTTAATAAATTTTAATCTTTCTTTTATTTCGTTGTTATTTTTGGTGATTATTTTTATTTTATTTTATTATATTTAATTTGCATAGACTAATATTTCTACAGTACCGGTACAATTGTTGTCGAAACTTTGTCCTCAACCAAATTGTCTTTCGTTCACCACAGAGACCGAAACCAATTGACCAAAGCCGACGAAGAACAATGCGTTGTCTGTTTCCCGATCAACGAACGCGCACAAACAGGGCTGGGATACTGTAGCTTCCACGAATTTGACTTTTTGGTTAACGGTGATTGACAGATAGTAGGATTGTTTTGCTTTAGGCTACAGTTAATTTAACAAATTATTTTATTTGAAAATTAATTGTAAAATTTAAATCAATTTTTAATCATTTAATTATTTTTGATTCCTTGTTGAATAATGAAATAAATGCCTAGGGAAATTCCGAGTATGTTTGGACCATGTACTTTCAACCTTTTGTTTTAATTTCAAATTCTCATCTGATCAGTCGGCCGACTTAATTAATTGCTTTGTTTTTTCAAATTTTAATTTTCAACTTCAAATTCTTTGCTCTTTTGTTTTGCTTTTCTTCCATTTAATTTTCTCAATTTTTGTTGCTTACGTAAGCGTCTTGTAATTAATTGCTTTTTCTTCCCATTCCGCACATCTCTCGAAATTTTTCCCGACAGCCCTTCCGATCGCTCTGTCGGCGCCTGACATGCAAACGTCAGCCGTTTTTCGGCACCTCTTTTTCATAAACAAGGAACTAAGCTATTGGCCAAAGGCCATCCGTTCTTTGAACTGATTTATTATCTATTTTTAAATATTTTTAATTCATTTACTAAATTAATTAAATATTTATTTATAATTTCCACAAATTTCCTTTCCATATGAATTCGCCATTTTCATTTTCCTTTATTTATTTTAACTTTAATATTATTGCCAAATAATGAATGGAAGATTTGCGAGTTAATAGGCGAAAGTGTGTACCATTTTTATGTCACCTTTTGTCTGTTCATTCGACAGTTTTTATTTAATTTTATTGGCATTTTCTTCTTGCACTGTTTTTGCCATTTTGCGATCTTTTCGCTCTGCGATTCTTTTTAATTCTGGGCAAATCGAATGAGTGCTTGAATTGCTTTTCATTCCGCCTTTGTTGTGCTTTTAATCCATTTGTCGATAATTTTTAACCACAGCCAAATTTGGCAACTGATGTTTAAGCGTTTCATTTTCGGGCTTGCAACATACATTTTTTGCCCTTGGCTTTTTGCCATTCTTTGTTGTACGCTTTCTTTCCTTGTCTTCATAACTCCTTCTGTTCTCACTCTTGGCATACTCATTTATTTATTATTATCAATTAATTAATTAATTATTCAACATTTTACAAAAATATTCCCCAACAGTCCTGTGGCGGGACCTCCATGATTTCTATGTAATGCCCGTTCTAATTGTGGGCCCTAATTTCCCCGTACATTACTAATATACACATGGAATAATGTCCTTTATTCCGTAGGCGGATATCCGAGAAATACAATATACTAATATAATGAGTAAAAGGGGAAAGGGACCCCGATCCGTACAGGACGGAAGGGGAGGGATCGGGAGTAAATGTGATCCCGGTTATATGAATGAATTGAGGTGATCACTAGGAAATGGGCCACATTACGAGAAGGGGCGGAGCTAAAGTTGATCAGAGTGATCAGAGGCACTAACAAAAGCAGACAGTCAGAAAATAAGAAATAATGTAATGTACAATTAATTATAGAGATATCAGTATTTTTAAGAATTAAAATGAATATATTTCTAGTACTATTCTTTTACCTTCATTTATTTTGTTGTATAGTTGATTCCGGGAGAACGTCCGGATTTGAATTTAAATACGATAAATCAAAATATTAGGCATATTTAGATGCTTGTTGGCCAGTCGAGAGAATATAAGTCAATTTTTATATTTTTTGAATTGGGACATTTCCAAGCAATTATAGATCCTGCGGAGTTAAAGCAAAACTAGCTTATTATAAAATTAAAAGCATTTGCATAAATTTTTTAAAATAATAACAAAAATTTGCTCTTTAAATAATCAAGTATAATTTTATTAAAATAGTAAATTGATTTGCTTTCTAATTGGTTGATTAATCATATTCAAATATAATTAGTTAAAAGATTAAATTAAAAACCAATATAAAATATTTAGTTTGCTTAATAAAATTTATTTTGCTTTGCTTGATTGCTGTGGCTTTGTGTGTATACGGTTTAGGGCCGAAACACAAATAATAATTAATTTAAATAATTAACCCAAAGAGACACCGTACTGATGAGGCCCGGTCTCTTTCGGTTAAATTTGCACGTTTCGCGAAGTGCCCATTTTTGCACTGTCGCGAAACGCCCCATTTTTACACCATTTTTGCACTGTCGCGAAGTGCCCTTTTTGCACTTGTCGCGAAATGACGTAGCACCTCTCCTTCGACTATTTTCTTGTCAAAAACCTTGCGAAAATTCGTGAAAAGAAACCTAAAGTAATTGTGATTGGTGGAAATTTCCTAATTCAGGGTAGGATTTAGACTTGGAAAACATTGGCATTAAAAGTGGTGAACTTGGATTTTTGATCTATCCTTGGCACTCCCAAAATTAGCCATTTAATTATTAATTAATTTGGTTTTTGTGCGTTTTCAGCACGGTATCATCCATTCAATAAACGAAAGTATCGAGAAATTAAAAATTCTGCTGATCCGACTGTACGGTGAGCAAGCAGTTGAGGGCCGTGGGCACTTGTCCATTGTGTGTTATGCTGCCGAAGCTATTGTAAGAAAACAACGGATTCCCTCTTTTTTTTCCTGGTTAAGCCACAAATTCATTCATTAACAATTTACGGGCGTCGTTAGGAGGGGGAATGGGTGGATATCAGCAGGGGTGGGGCGCGGACAGAAAAATCCCGCGGTCGCGGATCGCGCATTTTAAAAACTCAAAATTTCCAACTTGCACATACAAATTGCGACGGGACTGGAGGAAGGGGGGGGGGCGGTCAATGTCCAAGTTTGAGAAGGGATTCCAAGTCAGGTAATCTCCTGTACTTTATTGGTCCCTAAAAAAAAGAAAAAAATAGAGGGTTTTTTGCGATTTTGAATGGCACTCGGGGGTTTTCGTGGGCGCTGATCACGAATATGACATCCATTCGACCTATTTAGAATCCCGAACACGAACATTTTTTAATAAATTTTTTTAAAAAATTGTTAAAAACGTCTTCACTGGGGTCTTCGGGGTCGCTAACCATGAATCTAACTTCAGTTTTGGTCAAAGTCGAAGCCCGAACCTGAATTCGAACAAAAGGAGAAAATTACTTTTTCACCAAAATTCACATTTGTTGTCCCAAATCTATTCAACTGAACGGAATATAATAGAAAATAAAAATGCACGGCCATTTAGTGCATTTGAATCGATTTTGGCCAATAAATATGGATTTTGGTGAAAAATTAATTTTCTCCTTTTGTTCGAATTCGGGTTCGGGATTCTTAAAAAGTTGAAATGGATGTCATATTCGTGATCAGCGCCCCCGAAACCCCCCGAGTGCCACTCAGAATCGCAAAAAAATTCTATTTTTTTTTCTTTTTTTTAGGGACCAATAAAGTACAGGATTACCTTCCAGTCATGCAAACCCTATGATTTTTTTTTGCTTTCATTTTTTTAAATTTAGGTTTAAAAATTTTCCTTATTCAAAAAATGTTATAAAATATTTAATAATAATTCAAATGACAAAATTAAATTTAAGTTTTAGGTTTTTGCTTTCTAAAAATCCTTTATTAAAAATTTTAAATGCCTTTTTTGATGCCTTTTTCGGGATTTTCGTGCCTTTTTATGCCGTGCCTATTGAAGTGCCTTTTTCGCGATTTTTGATGACTCTTTATTCGGTCTCTACAAATGATATAAATTGGATGCTTCTAGAAAAAGTGGTCTGACAAAAGCTTGTCGTCTACACAAATTAACAAATTGCAGATTTCCATGGAAAAAGCCATCTCGGAGAAAGAAAAAGCACGATTGAACTAACGGAGCACGGAAAGGGAGAGGAAGAGAATGGCACGGCACAATTTGACGAAAAGTGTCTCATTTTATAATTTCAAAATGTTACTATGTATTAT
This sequence comes from Heterodera glycines, assembly GCA_004148225.2. Taxonomy (NCBI): domain Eukaryota; kingdom Metazoa; phylum Nematoda; class Chromadorea; order Rhabditida; family Heteroderidae; genus Heterodera; species Heterodera glycines. Next base: position 2,823,408 of record CP049713.1, read on the forward strand.
GAGATGCTTAAATAAAACAATTTAAGGACAACGACACATTATTTTTTCAAAACTTTTCTTTGCAAATTTTCCATTTTTCAATGTTTGCTTCGCCATTTTCTGATCAGAAAATCCAAAACTCCGTTCTCACAAAATGCGTAGTACGTCCTTGACATGGATAAGTCTGGACTTATTTAAGCCAAGTTAGTTATTGGCCCATAGAATTGGCACATTGTTGCCGTTGGGCATGCCGAGGGCAGCGAAAAATGCCAACTGCGCCTGCTTCAGCAACAGAATGTGAACAGCTTGGGCAAGTGTGAGAAGTGGGGCCAAAAACAGAGCCCACGGGTCCCACTCGATGTTGCCAAATTCGAGCCTTTGAAATCGAATTTTTTGAAAAATTTTAAAGAAAAAACACCATGAAAGTGACACGGAGAACGCAAGTGGCCCCTGTAAATGAATAAATGCATAATTAATAAAGAAAAAGAATTGAAAGAGAAAAACAATTTCTCAAATTGATATTTCGGGTTTTGGATTTGTTTTTTCGACCTTTTTTGAATGTGAAAATTAAATTTAAGAGAAAGGAAATTCGATAAAAAAAAAACTAATTTTCTTCTCTTTTTGTTATGTATTAATTTGAATTTACAAATTTATTAATTAAATGAAAGAAAAAATAACAAAAAGCATGAAAAATTAGCATTGAAATGAATTGGTTTTTTCGGAGGCGCACTGAAAAATTATTATAAAAAAAATTTTATTTTATATAAAAAATACAAAAATTTATAGGAAAATAATTTTTTGTTTTTTCTTATTATATGGACAATTCGTTTTTGCATTTTCTTGGATTTCAGTGGCCTTGCCAGGCACCTCTTGAAAGTAGGGGGTTGGTCCCCGAAATTCTCGGGGAGCGAGGAGCGCCGGGGAGGGCAGGTCAGGGATCGGGGAATTGGCCCAAAAAGTTAGGTCGGGACCAACCCTAATTGAAAGTGCCGGGCCAAGCCACCGAACTACACCTCGAGACATGAGCATGCCCCAGGAGCAGAATTAAATGAAATGCTTATGGGGATTAGCTGTTCCCAAAAGGACCCAAATGGCCGCGCGGCCCCTCCGGCGCTGCGTCTCCTCTTTGTTGCCCCGGGCAATGTTTGCGTTGTTCAAAAAGTTGGCGCCAAAGCGAATGATCAGAAAAGTGCCGAGGAAGTCGAAAATTCTTGAAAATATATCATTTCAAAAATCAGGCATATAAATCCCAATTAACATTTCGGTCAAATCCCAAGACTCGAGACCAAAAAATCTCGAAAAAGCTAATGTAGAATTGCTCTGTTCCGATTAATTATGCTTTTTAATGCCGTGCCATCATTACCTGCACAAGTACAATGCCCCGGCCTGGTTGTGCACGTACACGCGGGCGGACAACGCGCTGACCAACAGTTGTGCCGTGACGGGTCGCCACAACAGCGAGCGGAGCGGTGCACGCACAATGGCACAGAGCAGTCGCGGCACCAGCGGACGCCGGTCGGGCGACAGCGCAAGTCGGACGAGCAGAAACAGGGCGGGCACCGCGTTGTGCAGAAAGTGCAGCACCGGCATGCGCAAGTCCAACTGGAAAATGATCACATTAATTAATAATGCTGATATAATGAGTGGTCAAGTGTCATTAGAGGAAACGGCTAATTTAGTCCGGACAGAGTCCAAGTGATCAAAATAATGAGACATGAAAATGATCAAAAAAACTACAAAAAATCTCGAAAATCTCTTAAATTTTCAAGTTTTCATCGTTTAACTCTTCCCACTTAGCATCCAATAGGTCAGCAAGTCCAAGTCCAACGCTGCGACGGACCAAACCATGGCGATCAATTAACATTTACTGCTTGACTTATTTTCCCTGAGGCGTTAAGAGACGGACGGATTGAATGAGGCGCGAGAGATTTGGCGCACAAAGTGAACTCATCCCGCCCCCTCCCCTCCCCCAAGGGGCGAGCACAGATCATTGATCAGATAAGGGCGGACTCGGGAATAGCAGTGTTTGGAGAAGAATCTGTGAACGATTCTGCTGCAAACTGAAAGAGGGCAATGCATTCTCCACAAAATATCCTTGAAAAGTTGTGGTCACTGATCAGCAACATAAAATACCCAAAAGATATTTTCTAAAAAATTGGGTGGAAAACTCAAAACTAATTTGCCGTCTCCTCCCAAGCCTAAAAAAGATAAAAATATTCGATTCTATGTAAAATTGTGATAGTGGCGCGGGTATTTGTGCAACATTTTTATTTAAGTTTTACGGGGTACGGTAGAGGGTGAACACAAAGTACGGTAGTAAGAGTTTTTTTGTTCTGTTCCTCCCTTAAGTCCATTTGTTGTGCTGTGTCTGTCTCTCCATAAAAACAAAAAACAGGAGACTCATCGTCATATTCATTCATCCTTCTTCTGTTCTGGTGCCTTGTCTTCGAGCCTGTCAAAGTCGAGCTGATGCTGTTCGTCCGGGGAGTAGTCATCCACGCAGAACGTGCTCTGATCAACAATCGCCACGACATCGATGTCATCAAATTCAGCGGGCAACTGAACTGCATCACTTCGAGATGCCGTTCTGGGCTGCTTTTAAAGCAATTTTATTCAACAATTGTCTATTGCCAAGAGGTACCATTTGGTCCAGCAGTTCTATAACCGCAGATAACAATAACAAAGTGATCATTTTATTTTTTTGTGTTGATCATAAAAACATTTTGTCAAGGACACGCAAAAAGTACTTTTTTAAGTGTTTCAAAATTTTAAATGTAAGCAAATATTTTTTTCTTGAAAATATTTTATTTTTCATCGGGAGGGGGTGGCACTTGCTCCGCCCCGTTCCAAGAATAGAGCTCGTCCTAATCATAAGCTTAAGACTAAAAATTAAAGCTTTATGGTATAGAATTAAAAATAGCGCATTATTTGAATTAAGACAATTATAATATATTTTTTAAAATAAATTTTCAAAGTTTGGAAAAAGCTTTTGCCTGTCCCGGTGGGTGCCAGGTCCAAAATTTGGGACCGGAGGTCCCGAAAAATAAGCTTTTTGTCCCGCTAAGCATTCCGTTTTTTTGCAGATTTATGTGGCTAATTGCTAGCTGACAGAGGGTAGATCACATAAAGCGAAAGCATTTTGTGTTACCGTTTTTGGCAACATTCCTCCCGTGGACGTCCCGGACGTTTCTGCCTGTGGGTTCCAAATCGGCCGCCGATCGCGCACAAACCTTTTGAAAATAAGAATTGTTTTTAATTCTCAAATGCTTATTTCGAGTTGGGGGGGGGGGGGAGTGGCGCAAGTACAATAAAATATTATTTTTTGAGTCGAGTCGCGTTTTTTCAAAATTTTGTGTAAAAAAGGGTCCCGGCGGTGCCGATAACGCCACGCGAAATAATTTAATGCGATTTGTTAACAGATTTTGTTCAAAAATTGACCTAACTTTGTGAGTTCGGGTCTTTTTTTGAAATAAAAGTTTGTAGGCCCTGCCTTGGTATTTTTTAATTAAATCTTTAATAAATAGACAAAATTTAGGAATTGGAATTCCCCCTTCTCTTGTTTTTGACAAATTTGCCCTCTGGGTTAGTCGAAAACCCAATGCACGACTATTATATGATTTTGCCGCTTCATTTTTCGCTTTTCTTTATTTTTCTTATTTTTAAAAAAGCTAATTTCAGTCCCGGTGGGCGTCAGGTCCAAAATTTGGGACCGGAGGTCCCGGAAAATGCGGTTTTTGTCCCGGTAAGCATTCCGGTCCGTTTTTGTGCTAATTGCACACTCACAGAATGTACGATCACATAAAGCGAAAGCATTGTGTTACCTTTTTTGGCGACACGCCACCCGCAGACTCCGGCTCAACCTTTAGAAAATAAGAATTGATGACAATTTATTTGCTTAATTGAGTTGAGGGGAAGTGACCAATGAAATATTAATTTTGTCTCTACTGCAGTTTACACTTCCAATCGAGTTTTACTCGCCCGATCAAAAATTTAGCGTCCGGTAACTTATTACGCAAATACTTGTGCAATGGCGGGGGGAGGGGATTCAGGGAAGGGGTCGTGCGTTCGGCAATGACGAAATTGTTGGAACAGGGGGGGGGGTCCCGTGCCGATAGGCGCCACCCGGAATTTGTTATTTTAATGAACTTTATTAACAGATTTTGATTAAAAAAAAAGCGACCAGATTTTATAATTTCGGCAAATTTTTGATGTTAAAGTATGCACCGCAGTGGGAAATCTTGGATTCGATTGGAGGCGTAAAATTCGATTGGATGCGTAAACGCAGTAAAGCCCTAATTTCAATTTAATTGATGATAAATTAAATTGATTCCTTCCTGTCTGTAAAAATTAAAATCTGAATTATTTTTAACAAATAATTCTTTTAGAAGTTAAGGACCACAGGGACTTGTTTAATTGTTGGCAATAGGCATTTTAAACTGTACCAGTTTGCGCTTTAACTGTTTGAGTCGGTTGGCTGACTCTTCCTTCTCTTTTTTTGTGTAATTTTTTTTGGAAACCGATTGGCGCCATATTTTGATTTTTTCTTCTCTTTTCTTCGCTGCCATTTCCTTCACTTTCTTAAATGCTTCCTCCGCTATCTTCACTTCTTTCTTCTCTTCCTTCGCTGCTTCGTCTTTTTCTGAGGCCGCCTCATTCCATTCAGCGATTGCCGCATTGTCTGCCCGTGTCTTTTCATCCAAGACACTCGTTTCTTCGTCAATCTCTGCTCTTATTTTCTGTAAATAAAAAAAAAGAATTATTGTCCATTTTTGGTAGATTTCAAATTTTTTAACATAAATTTCTTTTTTGTCTTTACAATAAAATTGAATCGACAAAGTTTCTTTTTAAATTTTAATCAATTACTCTAATTTTATTTTGGATAATTATCAGTTGTTTTTTGAGGAGAAAATGATCAAAAACGGGAGAAACTCGGACAACGGGCCAACGGAAATCGTAAAGAATGGCATTGGCCAACTCTGCAATGAGTTCGGCAGGGAGTTTTAATTTTGGGGAATAATTCATTGAGAGTTATATGTATTATTTGTAAAGTAAAAGTAGTTAAGAGAGGAGGAGGGCAATGATAAACGACAAAAATCAATTTGTTTATAAAATGAAGGAATTTTTGTTTCCCATGGACGATTAGGACATTTAACCGAGCCTCTCCCATTGCATTGCAGTATTATAGTGCCGATTTTCGAAAAAGACAATTCTCATAGAACCCGAAAATAGGTCAAGAAAGGATTTTAAAAAGTGTATGATTTGGAGTTATTCTCAGGTATTTTCGGGCCATGATCATGAATATGACATCAGATTCGTCATATGATTAAAATTTAATTCAGTTCATTGTCACTTGCAGACAGGTTAGATCGAAAAATACTGTAACAGTTTACTAAAAAATGTTACCATATTATTCTAAGCAACAAAGACAATTTAAAATTGATGCAAATCTTTGACATTAAATCATAAACACCTGTATTTGTTCTTGGTCCATTTCTGCGCAAGTGTGATTGATAAATGTTTGCCAACTAAAACATGTTTATAAATGTTTGCCAAAAAAACGAAAATGTAATTCATATGTGAATCGAATTATATTTTAATTGTATATAAGTATATATGCAAATTAATGACCAAACAATTTAATATTACAATAGAATAAATTAAAAAAAACAAAAACAAACAGGCATTTCATTGACAATTCGAATTCATCCCCTTCGGTATTGTTGAAGCGGATATGGTCCAACTGAAAAAGGAAAGCTGTATTGGTGAATAAAAGTCAAAATGAGAGAAGCCATTAAGAATTTAAAAATAAGAAAAATCCATTAGAAAAGTTACATCCGGCCCGAAAAACCCCTCCACTTTTTGAACTTGGACAACAGTCAGTGTCCAATGGATAAAAGGTTTTTTTGCAAAAAAAAAAAAAAAACCACAACCTCATCACGTTCAATTGGTCAGCACAAACAAAGTGCAGGACATTTGAAAACGCTCAGGGACACAAGTGGCGTCGGCATTCGAATCGCCCAAAACACTCTGTGCCGTGGCGACACTCAGAAGGCGAGGTCACTGGAGCAAAGTCAAACGACCGCTGACGGTTACTTAGCGCACACCAATGTCACCCACGTAATGGCGACGGAACACAACGGAAAGCGTTTCAGAAGTTCAATGATTTTGGCACTTTCTTCGACCGACAATAAGCATCTTGAGGATGTGACCCTGAAAATGAATATGAGAATTCGAAGATTTGTCTATTTTCAGTCAATTTTGAAGGGAGGCGAGGGGTGAACAAATCATAATACATGAATTTGTCTTACGCATTCACATAAAAAAAACAGAAGACTGTTTAGGTGAATGAAAGTTGGGAGAAGTCGTTAAGAATTCTAAAAATAAGAAAAATTCATAACAAAAAGTGGCCCTAAAAACCACTGCATCTTTTCGACAGATAAAAAATTTTTTTTTTGAAATTCAGTGGCAGCGAAAGAGCGCGAAGAAAAAATTAACGGAATGCCAAAAAACGTACGAAACGTCAAAGAAGATGTGTCGTGCCGGAGACCGTCAAAACCGGACCAAAAAATGCCTCCATCCTTAAAAAGCAAAAAAAAAAAATTGAATAAATTTCAATTTCTATCAATTTTGAAAAAATTCAACGGTCGGAACAGTCGGGTGCAGTTCATTCGCCCCCCCCCCTGTCGTTCGCAACAGAAAAATAAAAAAAAATTTTAACTAAATTTTTTTCATAAGAAATTTTTAAGAAAATTTTTTTTTATTTTTTCGGGGAGGAAACAACGTGTGGGGAAAACGGCGGGGGAAAACGACCTGCTCCACAAAATATCGTAGCAAATTTAAAACTTAAAATTTTTCAAGATAAAAAGCTTTGAATTATTTTGTTAGAAAACACAAAAAAAAAACGAACCTTATCACACTGTTCAATTGTTCAGCACAAACAAAGTGCGCGATATATTTTGAAAATGTCGCGGTTTAAATCGCGATGGCATTCGAATTGCCCAACACTCTGTGCCGTGTCGATATTCAGACGGGCGAAGTCACTGAATCAGAAAGACCAATTCAACGGACAGTCGCGGCGTAATGGCGACAGAACACAACGGAAAAGCGTTTCATAAGTTCTTCGCTTTTGACAATTTCTTCGACCGACAAATGATTAAATTGGCGGAGTCGCCCTGAAAATTTGGAAGATTTGTCAAATTTAAGTCAATTTTAGAGGGAGGGGTGAAAATGCACTAAACTGAAGATTATGTATTTCAAAAAACAAACAATGAAACCCTCATCAATCAATGCTCAAAAACATTCAACGCAGAAGATGCTCAACAAATTGTTCTCGCCTTCACTTCATTTTTGTCTCAAATTTTGCTCAATGCTTTGAAAATGCCGCGGCACAGAAAAAGCGATGGAACATTTCAAAAAAACTAAAAAGCGTTTACAATGTAATTTCCAAATAAATCCATATATTCACTCACCTATCATTTGGGTTGTGCCGCCTCGTTTCTCAACAAATTTTGAAAACGCCGCGGCACAAATTGCGACGGCATTCGAATCGCCCAACACTCTGTGCCGTGGCGATATTCAGAGTGGCGGTCACCGACCATCGACGGTTACTTCGCATGCACCAAAGGCACCGCCGTAATGGCGACGGAACACAAAGTTCATTTTTGGCAATTTCTTCAACCTATTGGACGATTTGTCCAATTTCAGTCAATTTTGAAGGACGTGTTGAAAACGTACTTAAACTGAGCGTATAAATGAAAAATTAAAAACAATGCGAACCTCATCAATGCTCAAAAACGTTCAACGCAGAACGTGTTGAACAAATTGGAGTACAACAATTTTTGTCTCAGTTTATTCAATGCTTTGAAAATGCCGCGGCACAGAAAAAGCGTGAAACATTTCCAAGAAACTAAAAAGCGTTTACAATGTAATTTCGCAAATAAATCCATTTTCACTCACAAATCATATTTGGCTTTTGTCCGCCTCGTTTCTCAACAAATTTTTGAAAACGCCGCGGCACAAATCGCGACGGCATTCGGATCGCCCAAGACACTGTGCCGTGGTGATATTCAGAAGGGCGAATTCACTGAATCATAATGACCAGGTCAACGGACAGTCGCCAGTTACTTCGCACTCGACGAACTCAACCGGAGTAATGACGACGGAACACAACGGAAAACGTTTCACAAATTCTCCGCTTTTGACAATTTATTCGACCGAGAATTTTTAAGTTGGTGGAGTCACCCTGAAAATTGGGATTTGTCAAGTTTCAGCCAATTTTGGAGGGGGGGGGGGTGAAACTCCGCCATCACTTTTGTATCAAATTTTGCTCAATGCTTTGAAAACGCCGCGGCACAGAAAAAGCGACGGGACACTTTCAAAAAACTGAAAATCATTTTATTAAATGGGATTGCAAATGAAGGCAATAGTCACTCAACTATGTATCCATATTTGGTCTGTCTGTAACCAAAACATTTTTCGTCTTTAGGACTGTTTTCCCCTTTTCATGGCGCTCTTTTCGCAGCGATTAATGTATATTTTTTGAAAAAATTTTTTGTAAACTTTTATAATTTTGAATTAAAAACATATCGCCAAAAAACCCAAAAGTCGTTTTTTATCTGAGTTGCGTGAACTCGCTCATTTGTCAGTTCGGCACTGTTCACGTTTGGGCCACATACGTTTTTTACTATAACTTTTTTCTTTTTTAACCAAATCCAACATTGTTAGTATCAAACGAAAGCTTAATCTGTTTAGAAGCCTTTTCTAAGATATTGCTTGTCGCTTAGATATTTACCAAAAAAGTTATACATGAAAATTGCGAGTCAAAATTTTTGTTAACTTTTTTAGAAGCCAAAAAGCTTTTTGTATGGATATAAAAGACTTGAATGATATCAACAATGTTGGATTGATAGCCTAGAAAAAAAATTATAATGAAATACACATATCGGGCCACAGCAGGCCCAAATGTGAGAGTCCAACGGGGACAGTGCCGAACTGACAAATGAGCGAGTTCACGCAACTCAGATAAAAAACGACTTTTGGGTTTTTTGGCGATATGTTTTTAATTCAAAATTATAAAAGTTTACAAAAAATTTTTTCAAAAAATATACATTAATCGCTGCGAAAAGAGCGCCATGAAAAGGGGAAAACAGTCCTAAAGACGAAAAATGTTTTGGTTACAGACAGACCAAATATGGATACATAGTTGAGTGACTATTGCCTTCATTTGCAATCCCATTTAATAAAATGATTTTCAGTTTTTTGAAAGTGTCCCGTCGCTTTTTCTGTGCCGCGGCGTTTTCAAAGCATTGAGCAAAATTTGATACAAAAGTGATGGCGGAGTTTCACCCCCCCCCCCTCCAAAATTGGCTGAAACTTGACAAATCCCAATTTTCAGGGTGACTCCACCAACTTAAAAATTCTCGGTCGAATAAATTGTCAAAAGCGGAGAATTTGTGAAACGTTTTCCGTTGTGTTCCGTCGTCATTACTCCGGTTGAGTTCGTCGAGTGCGAAGTAACTGGCGACTGTCCGTTGACCTGGTCATTATGATTCAGTGAATTCGCCCTTCTGAATATCACCACGGCACAGTGTCTTGGGCGATCCGAATGCCGTCGCGATTTGTGCCGCGGCGTTTTCAAAAATTTGTTGAGAAACGAGGCGGACAAAAGCCAAATATGATTTGTGAGTGAAAATGGATTTATTTGCGAAATTACATTGTAAACGCTTTTTAGTTTCTTGGAAATGTTTCACCGCTTTTTCTGTGCCGCGGCATTTTCAAAGCATTGAATAAACTGAGACAAAAATTGTTGTACTCCAATTTGTTCAACACGTTCTGCGTTGAACGTTTTTGAGCATTGATGAGGTTCGCATTGTTTTTAATTTTTCATTTATACGCTCAGTTTAAGTACGTTTTCAACACGTCCTTCAAAATTGACTGAAATTGGACAAATCGTCCAATAGGTTGAAGAAATTGCCAAAAATGAACTTTGTGTTCCGTCGCCATTACGGCGGTGCCTTTGGTGCATGCGAAGTAACCGTCGATGGTCGGTGACCGCCACTCTGAATATCGCCACGGCACAGAGTGTTGGGCGATTCGAATGCCGTCGCAATTTGTGCCGCGGCGTTTTCAAAATTTGTTGAGAAACGAGGCGGCACAACCCAAATGATAGGTGAGTGAATATATGGATTTATTTGGAAATTACATTGTAAACGCTTTTTAGTTTTTTTGAAATGTTCCATCGCTTTTTCTGTGCCGCGGCATTTTCAAAGCATTGAGCAAAATTTGAGACAAAAATGAAGTGAAGGCGAGAACAATTTGTTGAGCATCTTCTGCGTTGAATGTTTTTGAGCATTGATTGATGAGGGTTTCATTGTTTGTTTTTTGAAATACATAATCTTCAGTTTAGTGCATTTTCACCCCTCCCTCTAAAATTGACTTAAATTTGACAAATCTTCCAAATTTTCAGGGCGACTCCGCCAATTTAATCATTTGTCGGTCGAAGAAATTGTCAAAAGCGAAGAACTTATGAAACGCTTTTCCGTTGTGTTCTGTCGCCATTACGCCGCGACTGTCCGTTGAATTGGTCTTTCTGATTCAGTGACTTCGCCCGTCTGAATATCGACACGGCACAGAGTGTTGGGCAATTCGAATGCCATCGCGATTTAAACCGCGACATTTTCAAAATATATCGCGCACTTTGTTTGTGCTGAACAATTGAACAGTGATAAGGTTCGTTTTTTTTTTGTGTTTTCTAACAAAATAATTCAAAGCTTTTTATCTTGAAAAATTTTAAGTTTTAAATTTGCTACGATATTTTGTGGAGCAGGTCGTTTTCCCCCGCCGTTTTCCCCACACGTTGTTTCCTCCCCGAAAAAATAAAAAAAAATTTTCTTAAAAATTTCTTATGAAAAAAATTTAGTTAAAATTTTTTTTTATTTTTCTGTTGCGAACGACAGGGGGGGGGGCGAATGAACTGCACCCGACTGTTCCGACCGTTGAATTTTTTCAAAATTGATAGAAATTGAAATTTATTCAATTTTTTTTTTTTGCTTTTTAAGGATGGAGGCATTTTTTGGTCCGGTTTTGACGGTCTCCGGCACGACACATCTTCTTTGACGTTTCGTACGTTTTTTGGCATTCCGTTAATTTTTTCTTCGCGCTCTTTCGCTGCCACTGAATTTCAAAAAAAAATTTTTTTTATCTGTCGAAAAGATGCAGTGGTTTTTAGGGCCACTTTTTGTTATGAATTTTTCTTATTTTTAGAATTCTTAACGACTTCTCCCAACTTTCATTCACCTAAACAGTCTTCTGTTTTTTTTATGTGAATGCGTAAGACAAATTCATGTATTATGATTTGTTCACCCCTCGCCTCCCTTCAAAATTGACTGAAAATAGACAAATCTTCGAATTCTCATATTCATTTTCAGGGTCACATCCTCAAGATGCTTATTGTCGGTCGAAGAAAGTGCCAAAATCATTGAACTTCTGAAACGCTTTCCGTTGTGTTCCGTCGCCATTACGTGGGTGACATTGGTGTGCGCTAAGTAACCGTCAGCGGTCGTTTGACTTTGCTCCAGTGACCTCGCCTTCTGAGTGTCGCCACGGCACAGAGTGTTTTGGGCGATTCGAATGCCGACGCCACTTGTGTCCCTGAGCGTTTTCAAATGTCCTGCACTTTGTTTGTGCTGACCAATTGAACGTGATGAGGTTGTGGTTTTTTTTTTCATTTTTTGCAAAAAAACCTTTTATCCATTGGACACTGACTGTTGTCCAAGTTCAAAAAGTGGAGGGGTTTTTCGGGCCGGATGTAACTTTTCTAATGGATTTTTCTTATTTTTAAATTCTTAATGGCTTCTCTCATTTTGACTTTTATTCACCAATACAGCTTTCCTTTTTCAGTTGGACCATATCCGCTTCAACAATACCGAAGGGGATGAATTCGAATTGTCAATGAAATGCCTGTTTGTTTTTGTTTTTTTTAATTTATTCTATTGTAATATTAAATTGTTTGGTCATTAATTTGCATATATACTTTATATACAATTAAAATATAATTCGATTCACATATGAATTACATTTTCGTTTTTTTGGCAAACATTTATAAACATGTTTTAGTTGGCAAACATTTATCAATCACACTTGCGCAGAAATGGACCAAGAACAAATACAGGTGTTTATGATTTAATGTCAAAGATTTGCATCAATTTTCAATTGTCTTTGTTGCTTAGAATAATATGGTAACATTTTTTAGTAAACTGTTACAGTATTTTTCGATCTAACCTGTCTGCAAGTGACAATGAACTGAATTAAATTTTAATCATATGACGAATCTGATGTCATATTCATGATCATGGCCCGAAAATACCTGAGAATAACTCCAAATCATACACTTTTTAAAATCCTTTCTTGACCTATTTTCGGGTTCTATGAGAATTGTCTTTTTCGAAAATCGGCACTATAATACTGCAATGCAATGGGAGAGGCTCGGTTAAATGTCCTAATCGTCCATGGGAAACAAAAATTCCTTCATTTTATAAACAAATTGATTTTTGTCGTTTATCATTGCCCTCCTCCTCTTTTAACTACTTTTACTTTACAAATAATACATATAACTCTCAATGAATTATTCCCCAAAATTAAAACTCCCTGCCGAACTCATTGCAGAGTTGGCCAATGCCATTCTTTACGATTTCCGTTGGCCCGTTGTCCGAGTTTCTCCCGTTTTTGATCATTTTCTCGTCAAAAAACAACTGATAATTCTCCAAAATAAAATTAGAGTAATTGATTAAAATTTAAAAAGAAACTTTGTCGATTCAATTTTATTGTAAAGACAAAAAAGAAATTTATGTTAAAAAATTTGAAATCTACCAAAAATGGACAATAATTCTTTTTTTTTATTTACAGAAAATAAGAGCAGAGATTGACGAAGAAACGAGTGTCTTGGATGAAAAGACACGGGCAGACAATGCGGCAATCGCTGAATGGAATGAGGCGGCCTCAGAAAAAGACGAAGCAGCGAAGGAAGAGAAGAAAGAAGTGAAGATAGCGGAGGAAGCATTTAAGAAAGCGGAGGAAGCATTTAAGAAAGTGAAGGAAATGGCAGCGAAGAAAAGAGAAGAAAAAATCAAAATATGGCGCCAATCGGTTTCCAAAAAAAATTACACAAAAAAAGAGAAGGAAGAGTCAGCCAACCGACTCAAACAGTTAAAACGCAAACTGGTACAGTTTAAAATGCCTATTGCCAACAATTAAACAAGTCCCTGTGGTCCTTAACTTCTAAAAGAATTATTTGTTAAAAATAGAGTTGAGCGGTAATCGGTAATTGCAAAAAAACCGGTACCGGTACTGACCGGTAATGCAAAAACCGGTACCGGTACCAACTTTTTCCACCGGTACCGGTACCGGTACCGGTAAAAACCGGTAATTTTAGAACATAAAAATTTTTGGACAAAATTTTCCAAATACAAAATTTTTATTCAGTTTTCGCGCGAGTACCTGTTTTTTAGCATTAGAATTGTTCAGAAGTATATGTATATTCAGGTTGACCAAGTTTTTTTTTTCAAATTCAGGACATAGAACACTAAAATTCAGATTATTGCAAAACAAGGGGTCAGCAGCCAATTTTCCAATTTTGCGAAGGGGTCTCCGGCCATGTAAATTAATGTAAATCAATGACCTTTTTTTGCTTTCAACACCGCTTTTTACGCGGCACGTTTTTTCCAAGACTTTTGGGGGACAAGGAGGGCCGGCGGTGCCGATAGGCGCCGCCGGGAAAAATTTTGTAATTTTTAATGCGATTTGTTAACAGAATTTGTAAAAAAAATGACCAATTGATTAAGTTTTGGGTTTTTAGGATGCTTAACATGAAAGAAAAAAGTTGGAATATTTTTTAAAATTAAAATTTTAATTAAAATAATGGTAAAGAAAATGTCTGGAATATTCTATCCAAGTGGGGAATTGAACCCAGGCGAAAAATTATGAAAGATAGAAAGTTTAACCACTACACCACATGTGCATGTGTGTGGTTCCATGACTAAATGAAATAAAATTTAATTTTTTCTCAAAAATTTCTCCTTCTTCACCAATTTCCTACTCTTTTCTCGACCAGACCCCCATTCTTACCAGTGCAAATTTTTACCGGCGGTACCGGTACTAGACAAACCGGTAACGGTAATTTCATTTTTGAAAAAACCGGTATCGGTACCAGTACCAAAAAAACCGGTAATTACCGGCCAGTACCGGTACCGGTAGCGCTCAACCCTAGTTAAAAATAATTCAGATTTTAATTTTTACAGACAGGAAGGAATCAATTTAATTTATCATCAATTAAATTGAAATTAGGGCTTTACTGCGTTTACGCATCCAATCGAATTTTACGCCTCCAATCGAATCCAAGATTTCCCACTGCGGTGCATACTTTAACATCAAAAATTTGCCGAAATTATAAAATCTGGTCGCTTTTTTTTTAATCAAAATCTGTTAATAAAGTTCATTAAAATAACAAATTCCGGGTGGCGCCTATCGGCACGGGACCCCCCCCCCCTGTTCCAACAATTTCGTCATTGCCGAACGCACGACCCCTTCCCTGAATCCCCTCCCCCCGCCATTGCACAAGTATTTGCGTAATAAGTTACCGGACGCTAAATTTTTGATCGGGCGAGTAAAACTCGATTGGAAGTGTAAACTGCAGTAGAGACAAAATTAATATTTCATTGGTCACTTCCCCTCAACTCAATTAAGCAAATAAATTGTCATCAATTCTTATTTTCTAAAGGTTGAGCCGGAGTCTGCGGGTGGCGTGTCGCCAAAAAAGGTAACACAATGCTTTCGCTTTATGTGATCGTACATTCTGTGAGTGTGCAATTAGCACAAAAACGGACCGGAATGCTTACCGGGACAAAAACCGCATTTTCCGGGACCTCCGGTCCCAAATTTTGGACCTGACGCCCACCGGGACTGAAATTAGCTTTTTTAAAAATAAGAAAAATAAAGAAAAGCGAAAAATGAAGCGGCAAAATCATATAATAGTCGTGCATTGGGTTTTCGACTAACCCAGAGGGCAAATTTGTCAAAAACAAGAGAAGGGGGAATTCCAATTCCTAAATTTTGTCTATTTATTAAAGATTTAATTAAAAATACCAAGGCAGGGCCTACAAACTTTTATTTCAAAAAAAGACCCGAACTCACAAAGTTAGGTCAATTTTTGAACAAAATCTGTTAACAAATCGCATTAAAATTATTTCGCGTGGCGTTATCGGCACCGCCGGGACCCTTTTTTACACAAAATTTTGAAAAAACGCGACTCGACTCAAAAAATAATATTTTATTGTACTTGCGCCACTCCCCCCCCCCCCCCCCCCAACTCGAAATAAGCATTTGAGAATTAAAAACAATTCTTATTTTCAAAAGGTTTGTGCGCGATCGGCGGCCGATTTGGAACCACAGGCAGAAACGTCCGGGACGTCCACGGGAGGAATGTTGCCAAAAACGGTAACACAAAATGCTTTCGCTTTATGTGATCTACCCTCTGTCAGCTAGCAATTAGCCACATAAATCTGCAAAAAAACGGAATGCTTAGCGGGACAAAAAGCTTATTTTTCGGGACCTCCGGTCCCAAATTTTGGACCTGGCACCCACCGGGACAGGCAAAAGCTTTTTCCAAACTTTGAAAATTTATTTTAAAAAATATATTATAATTGTCTTAATTCAAATAATGCGCTATTTTTAATTCTATACCATAAAGCTTTAATTTTTAGTCTTAAGCTTATGATTAGGACGAGCTCTATTCTTGGAACGGGGCGGAGCAAGTGCCACCGCTCCCGATGAAAAATAAAATATTTTTAAGAAAAAAATATTTGCTTACATTTAAAATTTTGAAACACTTAAAAAAGTACTTTTTGCGTGTCCTTGACAAAATGTTTTTATGATCAACACAAAAAAATAAAATGATCACTTTGTTATTGTTATCTGCGGTTATAGAACTGCTGGACCAAATGGTACCTCTTGGCAATAGACAATTGTTGAATAAAATTGCTTTAAAAGCAGCCCAGAACGGCATCTCGAAGTGATGCAGTTCAGTTGCCCGCTGAATTTGATGACATCGATGTCGTGGCGATTGTTGATCAGAGCACGTTCTGCGTGGATGACTACTCCCCGGACGAACAGCATCAGCTCGACTTTGACAGGCTCGAAGACAAGGCACCAGAACAGAAGAAGGATGAATGAATATGACGATGAGTCTCCTGTTTTTTGTTTTTATGGAGAGACAGATACAGCACAACAAATGGACTTAAGGGAGGAACAGAACAAAAAAACTTACTACCGTACTTTGTGTTCACCCTCTACCGTACCCCGTAAAACTTAAATAAAAATGTTGCACAAATACCCGCGCCACTATCACAATTTTACATAGAATCGAATATTTTTATCTTTTTAAGGCTTGGGAGGAGACGGCAAATTAGTTTTGAGTTTTCCACCCAATTTTTTAGAAAATATCTTTTGGGTATTTTATGTTGCTGATCAGTGACCACAACTTTTCAAGGATATTTTGTGGAGAATGCATTGCCCTCTTTCAGTTTGCAGCAGAATCGTTCACAGATTCTTCTCCAAACACTGCTATTCCCGAGTCCGCCCTTATCTGATCAATGATCTGTGCTCGCCCCTTGGGGGAGGGGAGGGGGCGGGATGAGTTCACTTTGTGCGCCAAATCTCTCGCGCCTCATTCAATCCGTCCGTCTCTTAACGCCTCAGGGAAAATAAGTCAAGCAGTAAATGTTAATTGATCGCCATGGTTTGGTCCGTCGCAGCGTTGGACTTGGACTTGCTGACCTATTGGATGCTAAGTGGGAAGAGTTCAACGATGAAAACTTGAAAATTTAAGAGATTTTCGAGATTTTTTGTATCCCTCCCCCCGGCACAGATGTTTCTTCCGCCTTTATGCGGTCGGCAGCGAATAATGTTCTGTTTTTTGTGGTGAGAAGTAAATTTAAAAAATACAAATAGGTTTTAAATGATTCAATTTCACTGGTTAATTTAATCTGTTTTTTAAATTTTTATTCTATTTTGCCTAGTAATTTTAAAATTTTGTAAATGAGATTTTTTTATAACACATTGGACGAAACCGTAATTTTTTCATGTCCAGAGGGGTTAGCGGTGTAAGTGTTTTTCCCTAAAGGGGTAGGTAGTTTTTTTGATCATTTTCATGTCTCATTATTTTGATCACTTGGACTTTGTCCGGACTAAATTAGCCGTTTCCTCTAATGACACTTGACCAATCATTATATCAGCATTATTAATTAATGTGATCATTTTCCAGTTGGACTGGCGCATGCCGGTGCTGCACTTTCTGCACAATGCGGTTCCCGCCCTGTTTCTGCTCGTCCGACTTGCGCTGTCGCCCGACCGGCGTCCGCTGGTGCCTCGACTGCTCTGTGCCATTCTGCGCGCACCGCTCCGCTCGCTGCTGTGGCGGCCCGTCGCGGCACAACTGTTGGTCAGCGCGTTGTCCGCCCGCGTGTACGTGCACAACCGGGCCGGGGCATTGTACTTGTGCAGGTAATGATGGCACGGCATTAAAAAGCATAATTAATCGGAACAGCGTATATCGCCCTTCACTATTAACACCGTACAATTAATTTGATCATTTTTACGCTGTTTTTGCCCTGGGGCACCCTTCCCAATTCCATGTACATTTGAGGGTTCAACATTCGGAATGAAGAAATTAAAGAACCTCATTTTATTTTGGGGAAAATTGAGAGTATGGGTACCAAATGGCACCCAATGAATACTATCGTATCTCGTTTAAAAATACTGTAAAATCACTGACGCATTTTCACACTGACGTATCTTCACCATTCACATAATTAGCGGATGAAGAACTTTTCGAAAAATGCCATTTTTGCAGAGCAAAATACTCAGAGAATATCATCGGAATGATCCCGACCCGAGCCCCGCCGTGAAACAGCAGCTGGCGCAAGAGAGGTGTCTTACGGAGAAGCAGGGTAATCAGTTAATGGATGGTAATTAGTGCCGGGTGTTTAAATAATTGATAAATTCGGCGTAATTAAGATAGTTGACCAATGCGGGGTAATTAGTTAATTAATTACTAACGCAGGAGCGCTCGCTATTTTTCTCTCTATCTCTCCCCTCCCTGTCTCTCCCCCCCCCCTCTCTCGCTCTCCTCTTTCTCTCTCTAGCGCAGGGGCGCTCACTATTTCTCTCTCTCCACTTTCTCTCTCTTTCTATATCTCTCTCTATATATATCCCTCTCTCACTCTTTTCTTCTCATACAAATGACACTTAAAAATTCAGATCACAAAAACTGACTCCCTTCCATATTTTGTACCGTATACCATACTTCTCTATTAGCACAGTGTCTCTCTCTCTCTCTTCCCGCCGCCCCCTCTCTCTCGCTCTCCACTTTCTATCTCTAGCGCTCACTATTTGTCTCTCTCTCGCTGTTTCTCTTTCTTCCTACTCTTTCTCTGCTGGTGACTAATTATTTAATTATATGTACTGTCATAATCGCAACCAATGCACAACAAATCATCGTTCGAATCAAAATTTTAAAAAAATTAGTTAACAAGTGGTTCAAAAAGCGACGGTTGATGGACAAATTGCAACAACAAAAAATGTCCGAGTTGTCGCCGCTTTGTCCGGGCACGAGCAGCAGCAGTGACGGATTGTCTCGCTCCGATGATCATCAGGTAGACAATCGACTGACTAATTGTTTAGAATTATTAATTACCTAACCAATTTATGTGCTCTTCCGCCAAATTGCCACCTGTTGAATTTAAGAAAAAGGACGAACTTTTGGGACCGAAAGAAAAGAAATGGAAAGAAAAGGATGAATGAACGAACAGAACAAAAAAAGGAGGTGAAGAGAAAGGCACGGCACAATTTGAGAAGAATTGGCCACCATACAATTGTTTTAACTTTTTAAATATATTTATAAAAAAAATTTATTTTCTTGATAATTGCACAAATATGTATTTGAAAAGTAAATTAAAAAAAATGGAATCCAAAAAAAAAATCATTTGATCACTCAACTCATTTCATCCATTCATTCGTCGTCCATTTCGCGCAGTTTCCAACTCTTCGTTTTCTCTCTCTTCCCCCGCTTTTTTTCAATTTGGCCCATCATTTTGTCCTCCAACTCGGCACATTGGTCATACCAAGCCCACTGTTCTCTTGGCGGTGTCTTCACAAATGCGCCCTTTCGTCCTCCTCCCCCGCCACCAATTTCGTAACAAATTGCGGGTTTTTCGTTCAGTTTGGTCCAATTCTGTTGCACTCGCTTCTTCAGCACCAACGTCACCTTTTTTGTGGTGATCAGCATCTGTGGAAATAAACAAACAATTTGATGCTGAAAATTGGCTACAAATGCGAATTTTTAACACCTCTATTTATCCAAAGAAATGTCCTATTTTTGGCTTTTTTCAATAATGTTTCATTATATAAAAAGCCAAGGCATGAATAAAAAAGAAAAAAATTAGAAAAAATCATTCTTATTTATGCCAAGAAAAATAACTCCAATTTAAAGGTCCACTTTGATTTTTTCGGGTGACACCCATGGACAGTCCCAGAGGGAATATGCGGGGTACGGTACGTGCACTCCCTCCCCCATTCCCACCAGTCTTTTTTTCAAGTTTTTTTTTACTGAAAATTCGGAAATTCTGTTTTAGTAACAGCTAGCTTTTCAAAAAAAGATTTGAAACAATTTCTTTAAAATTTTTCTTTAATTTTATGAAATAAAATTATTATAGTTTTTTTGCGGCGACGTTTCGGCCGTCGATGTTTTGGGGTATACCCCCACTCTTCAACGAAAAAAGGTTTTTTTTTTTTTGAAAAAATCCCATATTTGGTGTGATGTCGACAGACCCTGGTGGCAGCCTACGCATTAAATGCTGGCACAAGCATCAGGCCTAGGTAAAGGGGTGGGGAATTCCCCCCCCCCCCCCCGAAATGAAATTTTTTTTTGATACTTACTTGTTTTGCTACCCCCACCCCTCGAAAAATTTTAAAATTTCAACAAAATCGTAAATATTTTGTTAAATCTATGACCAGATGTCATCAGATATCAAAACAAACACCTTTTTCCTGGTCAGTGACTTTTTAAAGAAAAATAGGCAATTTTTTTTTTGAAAATTTGGCATTTTTTCTTATCATACTTTTTTTAAAATTCCAAAAAATTTTCCAGGGGTCGCCTAACGGCACCGCAGGAACCCATTTATATCATTAATTTTTGGAAATGTGAAATTTTAAAAGAGCAAAGAAAATGCCTTCGGATTTCCTCAACCATAAATCTTTTTTTCCTGGATACGTCCTGGGCCCTCCCTAGTGGCATCCTAACGATATAAAGCTGCACAAGCATAACCAACCACGCTTTGCGACGGCACAATTTCAGCGAGTAATGCGTAATTTCTGACACTCCATTTGGCGCCGAATCCGTGCACCACCGTCACAGTCAGTCGCCTGTCGTCACTCTCCGCGTGTGTCCCTTCCGCGACCGCTCCGCCCACGTTGATGCACAAACGCACGCAGTTGGACTGTTCGGAGCATTCGTCGGGGGTCCTCAGTTTCTCATGCTTGAATAAAAAAAATTTTTTTTGACAAATTATCATTTCATGAAATTTTTAACATTGCCCATAGCGGATAAAAACCCAAAAAAACCTAATCGACGGGCTTATTTTATTGGCTGCCGCCTCTGAAATTGGTTGATCTTCTAATTGACAGTTAATTAAATTTTATTTTTAGAATGGATGAGGGCAACCCCAGACCCCCCCCCCCCCAAGACCCCTCTCGAGTCAAAATTTTTTAAAGAAAAGTAGGAATCTGAGAGCACGATTCGGCACTGCTGCTTGGTTAATACATGGCCAAAATCCCTTTCCGGGACAATTTTGTGCGGGGTATCATCCTTCTCGTGAGGCACCGGCTTCTTCTCCCGGGGTTTCCTCATTTTGAAGAGTCAGAATCAATTTCGTGTGCTTCCGTAAATATTTTATTGACTTTTTTGCACACCCTTAGACTGCAGAAATAATTTATTTTTAAAATTGACCGCGAAAAAATTCAGCCCTTCAAAAAGCAAAAAAAAAAAAGGTCGTCGGCCGAGGGGGGGGGGGGGGGGGGGGGGGGGGGGAGGGGAAAATTTTTATCTAAAAGTTGTCAGTGTTTTTGGACAAATCTAAAATGACCGTATTTTTGTAAAAATTATACCAAATCCGCATGCAATGATATAAAACTAACCGTTGGCACCACAGAATGGCGCAGTCCGAACTGATTGTGACGGTCAATGCGATTCTGTGCCGCCTGTATGGGGGGGGGGGAATCAAATTATGAAAAATTTACAAAATTTAAAAGTTGTGTTCCTAGAGTTTTCACCCTCACCCACCCTCTCCTCACTTTTTTCACTCTGACCGCAATTGATGTCATTGTATGATGAGTTTGGTGGCCATTCATTTTATCGTTCAAATTGTTTGGGTAATGGGAAAATTTGTTGAAAAATTAGCAAATGTACAGCAAAAAAACACCTAAAACAGGGTGAAAGAAACATGAAAAATTCTGTTTCAAACTTAGTCCAAATGAAAATTTTCAAAAATCAGCATACAAAATTTGAATTCATTTTGAAAAAAATTTTCTAGAGGGGAGGAGCATATATTTTAGGGGTGGTGAGGGGACGGTCTACGCCAGTTCGGCCCCAGCACGTTTAGGCCCCAGCGGGTTTTCGCTTATAACTTTTTACTTTGTCATCCAAATCCAACATTGTTGGTATCATTCGAAAGCCCTTCAGATGCTCTATTAGCCTGCAAATTTAAAAAAAATTTCGTCAATTGATACCAACAATGTTTGAGTTGGATGACAAAGTAAAAAGTTATAAACGAAAACCCGCTGGGGCCTAAACGTGCTGGGGCCGAACTGACGGGTTCCGGGGGGGGGGGGGCTATATTTTTCAACCACCTCAAAAGAGGGGCTTTTTCAGCGCTCTAATTTAAGGGGAAGGGGTTGTATTTTAAAAAATTACAGTATTATGTTTTGTTTTTTTGGTGTAAACGCTCATACGAAAACGGCCGCATGAAAACAGTTGCAGAAAATGTTAAGGCCCGTCTCTTACATTGTCTTACATTGCCTGGTAAAGTTTAAATTAACGCCCAAAAAGGTGGCGTTTTGTATGCAAAAAATTTACTGAAAAAAAGTTGGTTCGCCATTTCTGTTTCTCATCTTTAGAATACCTAATTTTAGTATTACCTCGGTCTATAGGAGGTGTGTACTCTGTCTGTACCTAGTTTTTTTAATGGGAAAATATTTTTTTGTTCCACATAGGCACTTCGTCCGAATAAGACCCAATTCACACGTTTAGATCACAATTTTTGAATGTTAAAAATTTTTAAGGGTCAAAAACCAAAAAAATAAGTACCCACCCAATTATCAGAAATTTAGCTGTTAATGTGCATCATATTTTAAATAAAAACCTAACTGTTTCTATAAAGACACCATTGTCGGGGCTTTTAAGGCATTTGTACATTTATGTATAACAAAATAAACTATATGTATAATTAACACATTTTATAAATTTTATTTTCCAAAGATTTCTTCAAAAATGCAGCCTTCATTTCTCACTGTCCGGCTTACAGAAGTGAGTGGGCGGAGGATCATAAAGCCTAATTAGTAATTACAAAGTGGTTTTTTTTTGCTCATTTTCAAAACAAAATCACTGAAATTTTGTTATGACCACGAACAGGGATTGGTGTGACTGGAAAGGGAAAGTGTGGCAAAAAAATTAGTTTTACCTGTCCAAAAATATAAGAAGCGATCTTTTCCGATTTAT
Source organism: Heterodera glycines (assembly GCA_004148225.2). NCBI lineage: Eukaryota > Metazoa > Nematoda > Chromadorea > Rhabditida > Heteroderidae > Heterodera > Heterodera glycines. The sequence continues at coordinate 2,846,209 of CP049713.1, forward strand.
GATTATTAGGCATACAAAATCAGGGGAACACTGACCTGGAATAGTAAAGTTTGCCTCCTCTTCCCTCATTTTCCGAAAAACCCAAAGATTACCCTTTGATCTACCCCCCTTTCGGTGGTTTTCCGCGTTGAAATTTGAAGAAAATTTAAATCATTCGCTTTCCCTTTCTCAGAATGCGCAACAAAGCTTTGACGCCTTCAGGGCTTTTTATGAGCCTCGACAAACAAGCTCCGCCGCGCCACCACCCGTGGTTAGTTTATCAGCGCTTAAAAAAAACAGTAATTTCCCCCCGTTGTTTTAGCCTCGCGCTGTTCACGCAAAGCACGCATTCACACACCACGAGGGAACCGTGCACGTCAACATTTTCGTATTTGGTGCAATAACGGAAGGAACAGAAGCGAAGGTGGAGGACCAGAAACTGACATTGAAGGTTGCCCACGCATATGGCACAATGAAGACGGAGAAAAAATTCGATTTGCCCACCGATTTTTTGCCATCCCAATATGAAGTGAGTTCTTTTCAAAGCATAAACAAAAATGGGTGGGGAAGCCCCAACTCAAAAAGATTTTTTTTTACAAGAAGACTAAGAAAGGCGCTCCCGCAATTTTTGAAAAAAAAATTTTTTTTTTCAAGAGTCGGGAAAACATGTCCCAGTGATTTTCGGGGTTGCTGTTCACGAATCCGGCATGGCATCCATTTCGAACAATTGGAACCCCGGATCCGAATTCAAATAAGAAATTTAAAAAAAAAAATTTTCAGACTTTGGTTCAAATTTGTACACGGAAAGAACTTAAAGTCCATTAATGCTTCAATAAAAGTTCAATTAAACTATTTTTAGATTAAACATGAAAATTGACAAATTTGAATTTCGATTTTTTTTTTGTTCGAATTGACCCGGGGTTCGGAATTGATCGAATGGATGGATGCCAGATTTATGATCAGAGTGACCCCGAAAACACTTGAAATATGTTTTCATTACTCTTGAAATTTTTTTTTAAATGGGAGCGGGGGGGCAAAGCCACAGTATTGCCAAAGAATGAAACAGCGTCCTCAGAGCGGGAGGGGGGGGGGGTTAGTGGGGTGCTTTTCACACTTCATTACCCCCGTCGTTTTCCCCAGAAAATTTTAAAACAAAAATTAATTTAAAAATTACATTGTTGTATATAATAAAACTAATTGCTCTTAAAAAAAATTTTTTTTTTGACAAATTCAAGTTTAAAATTTTTTGAGTTTTCGGGGTGAATGACAAAAAGTCTAAAAATTTTCCGACCCACTTTTTTATGTAAGGAATAACCTGCCCCGGGGTCATGACCAACCACCCGCCACTGATTCTTAAAAAAATTCAAACTATTTTTTTAAAAAATCAAAAGTTTTTCACTTATAGATTTTATGGTGAATTACTGTTTTCTACAAAAATTTTCAAAAATTCACTGAAAAAATTCGAAAATTTCTTTGAACTTTTGTTATAAAAGTTTTCTAACAATTATTTACAGTTTAAAATTTTTTAATTTTCGGGAACGACGAGGGGGGATGATGACCTGCTCCGGAGTCATTTCCAGAATTTTCACTTTTTCAAAATTTCATGGTGAAAAAATTTTTTTTGAAAAATTTTGTTTTTTGTTTTATTTTTTTTCGGGGTCTGAGGAACACCCGCTCCGAGGTCAGTGGCCGATGACCACTGGCCATTGGTCACCAATGCATCCTATGGCTTCTCAATTTTCAGTATATGTATGACCTTTTTACAGGTTCTGCTTCACGAACAGAGAGTGGAATTGACGACGAAAGTGGTTGACCGTGTGGACACGCCGCCATTCACAGTCGGTTGTTTTACATTAAAATTGAATAATTTTTATGGGCCCTCCCGTCGCAAAAGCAAAATAGGTCCTCAAACTCGAAGTTGAGACCCATTCCTAATTGACCTCCCCTGAAATCCATTCGTAAATGGTCAGACATATCGCATGTGAATGCGTTTATCGTTCGTTATGTGAAAAACAAATTTGTCCCCATTTGGTGACCAATGACCAGTGGTCATCAATTCCAATGGAAAGACCTTTTGGTCTTTCCATTGGAATTGATGACCACTGGTCATTGGTCACCAATGCATCATATGGCTGCTCAATTGTAAAGTGTATTACTTTTTTACAGATTGTTGCCCAAGAAAAGGAGAAGACTGGCGACCAAATTTCTCCTATCACGGTCGGGTGTTCTCATTGAAATTGGGTAATCAGCCCGACCCCAAATGAATACGTTAATCAATCGTTTATGAGAAAAAAAATTGTCCACATTTTGGTCTTTCCATTGGAATTGATTTTTTCCGTTGTTCCATTTGCCCTCTTCCAACCCGCGAAAGGGGAGGAGAGACCCACCCATTCACCATCTCTGCTGCTATAGCCACCATTTACCCAAACCAAAGCAAAAATTATTCCCATTTTCGTATAATTGTTACCCTGAAGCCATGGACTGTCCCAAAAAAGTTAAACTTCCCCCTGAACTCCTTACGGAGTTGGCCAATTGCCTTCATTACAATTTTCGCTGGTATGGCATCCGAATTTCTTTGTTCTTTGACCATTTTCTCGCCAAAAATCAAAAGAAAATTCTTCGCAATAAAATAAAGGTAATGAGTTTTCCTCTGCATTAAATAATTGGAAATGAGAACAAGGAAAGCCCATTACAGAGCTAATTAGACATTGTGTACCTAATTTTTAATTTAAACATTTTCTCTCGGGTCTTTTTCCTCATCTTAATTGCTGTTTCAGAGAACAGAGGGAGAAATCCTAGTTCTTCAAAAAGTTATTGCCGATGCGCAAAAAGTTATTGCCGATTCGCAAAAAGCTATTGCCGATTCGCAAAAAGCTATTGCCGATGCGACTGCTCGTCTCGAATATTTGAATGAGCACCGTGATAACATGGTCTCCTTTTTTTTACTTTTTCATTTTTATCCTTGTGACCAATTTATTGCAAGCACAGCATGCGATGTTGATCCCGGTCTTGCCGCCGCAAAATGTCGTTCCCAGCGGCGAAATTCCGAGCCCGGTACTGTAACTTCAAAATTTGAAAAAATTTTCTAATTTTTGTGAAAATTTTTTAAAGTTGCAAAAAATTTAAATTTTTCGGAGCCGCCTACTTTGGTTTTCTTTTCTTATTTTTTTGTCAAAATTTTCGGTAATTCTGTAGTTTGTTCCCCGCCCTTTTTGGAAAATTTTTTTTTGCCATAAAAACATGTTTCCATGGCTTTTTGGGGTCGCTGCTCACGAATCCGGCATACATTTCGGCAAATTTCGGACCCCGGACCCGAATTCGATCAAAAATTCAATTTCGCATTTTTGGTTTTAGAATGTTTTTGTGTATTTAAACCGGTATTGAACAAAAATTGCGAAATTAAAATTTGAATTTTTTCCAAAAAAAGGGGGCAAACTACAGTATTACCAAATTTTCATCTCCTTTTGTGTTTTGTTTGAAAAAGCCGAATCCCGGTGCGCTTATGTAAAATCCATCTCAATTCGTTTACTAAATCATAATTAAATTCGCATAACAAATTTTTATTTAGCCCACGGATCCACCGATTTTGGAGAAAGAAGAAGAGGGAGAGGAGCCAGAAGCAAAGAGACTGAAAGCAAACGACGAATAAAGGAACAAACGGGAAAGAAAAGGGTACGGCACATTTGGCAAAGAAAAGCCATTGCCATATTGTTTTTTTGGATTGTTTAAATAAAACGTAAATTAAATAATTTTAAAACAAAACTGTTGATGTAATTTTCTCACATTTTCTGGAGTCTGAAATATAACACCAGGGAAGGCATTCCGAGTTCCAAATTTTTTCAAAATTCTGAATTTCGTGCCATCCCTGGTATGCACCAACCATTTGGTCCAGTGGTAAGGAAAGGGACAAATGGGCGAGAGTCCTGTTTTATTTTTGGGTACAATACATAATTGGAGAAATAAATGAATTCATTTGCCATAACTTTTTTCTGTGTACAAATTGACAAGGAATACAAGGAATAATTATTGCATAATTGGCGACTCTGTGGAAAATGCGCAGATGATACGGTGTTTCCAAAATTTAAGTATACTGTAGTTGGTATACCGTAGGTAGTTTTGTTTCCTCTTCATCCCAGTCACACAAAAAAACAGATCATCAAAACTGACTGCCCATCCCTATTTTGTACCGTATACCATTTTTTCCATTAGCACCATACATAATTTTATCATTTTTTTGCACTGCCTTTGCCCCGAGCGAACCGGGGAAATTCAAATTCAGAGCGTGAATTTCTGAAAATCTGGCAATCATTCGATCATTGGTCCGGAAATTTTTTTCTTAATTTTTTTCTGAAAATTCAAATTCTTTTCGATATGCAGTAATTGTGCCGGTAATTTCGGCGGGTGAGAATTTAACTTCGGGGACCGTTTTTCCAATTTTTCTGCGTTCGACACCTTTTCCTCTTACGTTGACTCCTTCACCATTCACTGACCCCCTTCCCCCTGCGGGTCCACTGCGTTTGAGCGCCAGCATGTTTTTCCACTATAGCTTTCTATAACTTTTTTCAATATTATCCAAATCCAACATTTTTGATATCATTCGAAAGCTTAACACGTTTAGAAGCTTTTTCTAAGCTACTGCTTCGCGATTAGACAATTATCAAAAAAGTTATACACTGAAAATTGCTTAAAGTCGAAATTTTTGAAGTTTTTTCTTAATAAAATTTTTTCCAGGCTTGAAAATACTTTTGATTTTGGTAAGGCTAATAGAGCATGTTAAGAGCTTTCGAATGATACCAAGATTGTTGGATTTGGATGCCAAAGAAAAAAGCTATCGTGGAAAAACGAGCTGGCGCCCAAACGGTGTGGGTCCCCCCCCCCTGCACAGGTATGGTAAATAAATAGTGCATCTGTTTTTTTAATTATAATTTCTTCAAAATATGTAGTAAATTTTTAAATTTAAAATTTTTTTATTGTGTACTGATTGAATTGGTCACAGATTCCTCTTCAAATTCTCGAATATTCCCATGTCCGCCCTTATCCGACTAATGATCAGTGCTCGCCCCTCAGGGGCGGGATGAGTTCACTTTGTGCGCCAAATCTCTCGCGCCTCATCCACTCCGTCCGTCTCTTACACAATTTAATCAATTTACGCCTCTGGGAAAATAAGGGAAGCAGTGAACAGTTAGTTAATTGATCGCCATGGTTTGGTCCGTCGCAGCGTTGGACTTGGACTTGCTGACCTATTGGATGCTAAGTGGGAAGAGTTCAACGATGAAAACTTGAAAATTTAAGAGATTTTCGGGATTTTTTGTATCCCTCCCCCCGGCACAGATGTTTCTTCCGCCTTTATGCGGTCGGCAGCGAATAATGTTTTGTTTTTTGTGGTGAGAAATAAATTTAAAAAATACAAATTAATTTTAAATCAATAATTTCACTGATTAATTTAAGGCAAAAGGTTGTAGACAGTCAGGGCAATTACTTTGTTAAGTAGCTTTTTGATCGGCTTTGTTATGATTGTTATTTTTCATTTTTTGTTCATAAATTTTTTTCCTTCAAAAAGCGCCCTTTTTTATGCAACGACCTAGTAATTTTAAAATTTTGTAATTAAAATCATTAATTTATAATTAAAATATTTTTAAAATTAAATTTAATTACTTGCCCTATTCGGACTTCGTCCTAGCACCCTTTTTATCAGTTGTTATGCATTTTTTTTTAATCCAACTTTAAAACAGGGCCAATGGTTCCTCCAAAACATGGCACATGCCACGGTTTTTGCCGCGGTCGGCAAGGCGTTGTTTGTGGTGTCCGCGCTGCGCTATTGGCTCCGCGCGGATGAAATGGACGCGGTCGGCGGCACACGGGCCAAGGAAAAGTGTGGGCCAAAGAGCAGTTTTGCCGGCTGATTGGGACGAACGGACGGAGGGGGGGGGGGGGGGGGGAGTGATCGGAAAAGTGATCAATGATCAGCAAACATTTATGATCACTTTCAATAATAAATACCTAGCCAAATTTGAAAAAATCTTATTAAGAAAATTTAAAGAAATAAAAAATTTTTCAAATTTGTTTTTTTTTTGGGGAATTCAGCATTTTGTTTTCAGTAACACTAATTAGTTTTATTTTGTACAACGGTGTGCATCGGCCTGAGTTGGGCTGCCCGGGCCAAGCCAAGAGGGACCTCGGAATTTCGGCCTGGCTTGGCAATTTCCGAAGCAGTATCCTGGCCCGAGGTCCGTCCGGGTTTGCCCATTTCGTCCCTAATCAATGCATTTTCGTGTACTCAATAGCCTTTCGTTTTGATCGCTTTTCCGTTGTCGTCCAAAATTCCTGATCAATGGCAATGGCCAAAGATTTGTTCCGTCAAAAGAATTTTCCGGAGGCTTTCATTTTGGCTTTTCCTTTTTGATACGAAACGAAACCTTGGCCAATAAGCAGAGCATTTTACGGCCAAACATTGTGTAACCGAAGAGCCCTCTCCCTCTTCATCCCATCCTTCCGAGATTCAACCCCAAGCGTTGATTATCTCTTTTCTGACTCATTTTGCTTCCCCAAGGGTATTTCCGCTTTTATCCCCTCCATCCAATCATATCCGCCGTAGCCTCCGGCCCAGCATCAATCAGCCAGCCCAAGGGCACATTCTCTCGTTTTTTTCTATCCCCTTCTCTCTCTCTCTCTATCCGCTTGTCTCTCTCTCCTTCTCTCTCTCTCTCTCGGCCCTTCTCTCTCCCTTCTCTCTCTCTCTCTCCACTTCTCTCTCTCTCTCGGCCCTTCTCTCTCCCCTTCTCTCTCTCTCTCTCTCTCGCTCTCTCCACTTCTATCTCTCTCTCGGCCCTTCTCTCTCCCTTCTCTCTCTCTCTCGCTCTCTCCATTTCTCTCTCTCTCTCGGCCCTTCTCTCTCCCCTTCTCTCTCTCTCTCCAGGCCTTCCCTGTCTCTTTCTCCTCCCCTTTCTCTCTCTCTCGTCGTATGTCATCTGTCTGATCACTGTTGTATTGGCCCCCCTTCTCACTTGTTCTATCTCTCTTTCTCTGCTGCTGTGCCCTGTGGGCCAAACACGGCTGCTTTTAAGCAGCATTTCCGATCAGTGAGAGCATCATCGTCAATCAGTCAGTCCCTGGAATTCCCTCTCCCCCCACACACCTTCTCCCCTCGGGGGCAAAATGCGTGGGAACAGAGCAGCACAGATGGCCTCGGGGGACGGATGATGGAATTGCCGAGAGGGGGTCGAGAACAGCCCTCCCCCGTCCCGTCCCCCGCCTGGAGAGAAACGAATCACGGCTAAAAGAGGCGAAGAAGCACAGCAAAGTGATCGGACGGATCAGCTCCGCCCCCGCCTTGGGCGTCGGCTGGCGACTGATCAATCGGTTGGTTGTTGAAGCCGCCACTATCTGTTGAGACGTCGGCGGGCTCTGGCAATTGGCATACCCCTCACGGCCTGCCCAAAATGATCCCCCCCCCCAGGGGACGGCCCCCGCGGGGCCTTCCGGGCCAAGCCAAGACAACTGTCATTAAGCCGACAGGAAAGAGGAGCAATGGCTTAAGTAATGGGGCCGATTGGCGTCAAAAGCCCCATCAAAAGCAGGGGAGTGTGGGAGATATATCCTACGAAACTCAAACATTTTTATGTGCCTTTGGCGATGCTGGTCCCCCTCAAATAAGACAAAAATTAACGGCACAACGCCCGGGGGCCAAATGGCTATGACCCCTCCCCTCTCCCGGCCCCGCCTCGCTTTGTTTTAGGCTTTTAACCCTCCACACGGCACCGCCGAGCCGATCACCAGGGACTCCCTATTCCATCATTGATCATCCATCCCCACTGAGCAGTGGATTTCTGATCACTCCATGGCTTTCCAATCGGTCCAACTTCCCCTTTTCGCCCCCCCCCCGGTCCGTCCGGGTTTGCCCATTTCGTCCCTAATCAATGCATTTTCGTGTACTCAATAGCCTTTCGTTTTGATCGCTTTTCCGTTGTCGTCCCAAAATTCCTGATCAATGGCAATGGCCAAAGATTTGTTCCGTCAAAAGAATTTTCCGGAGGCTTTCATTTTGGCTTTTCCTTTTTGATACGAAACGAAACCTTGGCCAATAAGCAGAGCATTTTACGGCCAAACATTGTGTAACCGAAGAGCCCTCTCCCCTCTTCATCCCATCCTTCCGAGATTCAACCCCCAAGCGTTGATTATCTCTTTTCTGACTCATTTTGCTTCCCCAAGGGTATTTCCGCTTTTATCCCCTCCATCCAATCATATCCGCCGTAGCCTCCGGCCCCAGCATCAATCAGCCAGCCCAAGGGCACATTCTCTCGTTTTTTTCTATCCCCTTCTCTCTCTCTCTCTATCCGCTTGTCTCTCTCTCCTTCTCTCTCTCTCTCTCGGCCCTTCTCTCTCCCCTTCTCTCTCTCTCTCTCTCTCGCTCTCTCCACTTCTATCTCTCTCTCGGCCCTTCTCTCTCCCCTTCTCTCTCTCTCTCTCGCTCTCTCCATTTCTCTCTCTCTCTCGGCCCTTCTCTCTCCCCTTCTCTCTCTCTCTCCAGGCCTTCCCTGTCTCTTTCTCCTCCCCTTTCTCTCTCTCTCGTCGTATGTCATCTGTCTGATCACTGTTGTATTGGCCCCCCTTCTCACTTGTTCTATCTCTCTTTCTCTGCTGCTGTGCCCTGTGGGCCAAACACGGCTGCTTTTAAGCAGCATTTCCGATCAGTGAGAGCATCATCGTCAATCAGTCAGTCCCTGGAATTCCCTCTCCCCCCACACACCTTCTCCCCTCGGGGGCAAAATGCGTGGGAACAGAGCAGCACAGATGGCCTCGGGGGACGGATGATGGAATTGCCGAGAGGGGGTCGAGAACAGCCCTCCCCCGTCCCGTCCCCCGCCTGGAGAGAAACGAATCACGGCTAAAAGAGGCGAAGAAGCACAGCAAAGTGATCGGACGGATCAGCTCCGCCCCCGCCTTGGGCGTCGGCTGGCGACTGATCAATCGGTTGGTTGTTGAAGCCGCCACTATCTGTTGAGACGTCGGCGGGCTCTGGCAATTGGCATACCCCTCACGGCCTGCCCAAAATGATCCCCCCCCCCAGGGGACGGCCCCCGCGGGGCCTTCCGGGCCAAGCCAAGACAACTGTCATTAAGCCGACAGGAAAGAGGAGCAATGGCTTAAGTAATGGGGCCGATTGGCGTCAAAAGCCCCATCAAAAGCAGGGGAGTGTGGGAGATATATCCTACGAAACTCAAACATTTTTATGTGCCTTTGGCGATGCTGGTCCCCCTCAAATAAGACAAAAATTAACGGCACAACGCCCGGGGGCCAAATGGCTATGACCCCTCCCCTCTCCCGGCCCCGCCTCGCTTTGTTTTAGGCTTTTAACCCTCCACACGGCACCGCCGAGCCGATCACCAGGGACTCCCTATTCCATCATTGATCATCCATCCCCACTGAGCAGTGGATTTCTGATCACTCCATGGCTTTCCAATCGGTCCAACTTCCCCTTTTCGCCCCCCCCCCTCCGCCCCCTCTCAAAATGTAATCCAATTAATCGCTCCCGACACTCACTTTTAAGCAGAGCCGGGCCCAAACACATTCTCTCCCGTGAGCAGCAATCAGCAAAAGCTGAACACACTCCTTCGAACTCACTGATTATTTGATCCATCTCTGAGAGCAACTTCTGATCAGCCAAAGATGCCGGAAAGCGAAAACGGTGGGTACCAATTTTGGCATTTTATAATTTTGTGTAACCCAAGGATTATTCAAATTAATAAAGTTTCAAATTGTGGTCAAATTAAAACATTGATTTTTTGGGAAGCAAAGTTTCTTTGTTTGCTTTATGAGAGAAGACATTTCTAGGATTTTCGGATTTACGATGGCTTTGCTAATTCTATATTCGAAAATTCAACATTTATTTTAAAATTAATTTGAGTTAATTAATTACGTTTTTTTTGAAAACGGCAAACAACAATTGCCAAGAATAATTTTAAATAATAATTGCTTGAGGCACACAAATTAATTTTTGGTTTCTGATCAGCCAAAGTTTTTGGATGACTCACTCACAAAACTCTTAGAATGAATCCTGCAAAAAAGGTGTTAAAATTTGACATTTACACAAGCTCAAATTTCATCAAATTTGCCTCCCGCCGCCGGAGGGATTTTAGGGATTTTGTTGCTAAATTTTGGCAAAATGTTCATTTCGCCACCTCAAACACAATTCAAGTCACCTCAAAATTGTTTGGGACGGAAGCAGATGATGAAAAGCGGAGCTTCAACCCCAATCGTCGCGCTGTGTTTGCTCACTTCCCCCGGGGGCCGACTTGGCCCCCTCCATTTGCGCGATGCTTTTCCCCGCCGGGCGGTGCGGGACATAACAAAAGATTTCTTCGGGATGAAGCACCCCCCCCCGGCGGGCCCCACTGCTGGCTGGTGTAGGACCGCCCACATCCGTCCGATCAGAGCCTTGCGCAGCAGCGGGGGGAGGGGGCCACCGCCGTGTGTGATCAGAGCGCCACACCGTCACCAATCATACCACAAAAAGACACCGCCGCCGAGCCGCGCGGGATCACACAAATCCATCCCTCTGCCGGTTGGATCAGCATCATCATCTCCCAGTGAAAACCGGAACCCCGATTTGATCGGATCAGCGGGAAGTACAGCAGCGGCTTGAATGTGCCCTTTCTACGTAGTGGCGCCCGCTGCTGATCAGCAGCAGCCCGAGGAGGAGGAAGGGCGCGGCACGGTCCCGGAAGACGGCACTAACGGGGTTGATCAGCATCCGCAACATGGCGAGGCGGAAGCGGTTGACACTCCATCCTATGGCCATCATTTGCAATATGGACGGCTTGTTGCGGTAAAAAGAACATGGGAAACCTGGCACCACGGTGGTGATGGTTCCACTCTTGCTGGTGATGGTCTGCCGACATCTGATCAAGCGCCACCCAGTCTGATCAGCGGCTTATGGCACAACGACGCTGAAGCCAGCCCGGACAATTCGCCATTGTTCGATCAACACCCATGGCATCCCACCGATGGTGCCATCCCAGCCGATCATTCATCACCGCCAGGCCACCCATGGCATTCTGCCGATGCCATGCCGGGTCATGCACACACAACGGCGGTTGATCAACCAACATGGGATCAGCAGGTTAAAGCTATGTCTGATCAGCGCCCACCATTGGGACCTGATCCTCAATATTTGGTGACTACCGCCACATCAATCAACAAGCATCCGCCGGCGGCACCACAACAAAAGCCATCGCCAATTTCGGCACCACATTCGGCCACATTGCCAAGGACACAGTCGACGCCTTCCGCTGCTGCCAGCCGGCCATGGACTCCGTCGACAGTCATCCATACGACTATAAATACGACCTATCAAGGCAGTCACGGGCATCATCACCAGCAATTGCCAACGCCACCCGCCACACCGTCGCCGCGGGGCAAAACGGCAGCGACGACGGCACAGACAGAGCTGGCGTTGCTCACTGACTACTCGTGGCGCGTCACCAAGTCGGGCGATCAGCGACAGATTGACGAATCGAATAATTGGGTGGTGCCGTTCAGCTGGCGACAGCGACAGCCGGCGGCACATTTGCGCGTGAGCAGCAGCGTGCGGAACTGGACAGAGTTGGAGCGATGGGAGCGCGAGGTGGCACAACGGCGCCCGGAGCGGGGACCACGGCGCGGCAAGTCGCCGCCGCGCTACGGACGCTATGCCGAGTTTGTGGAGCCGAAAACGGCGGCGGCACAACTAAAACAGCAGCAACAGTTTGTCCAGGATCAGCAGCAACAATTCGTTGGTCAGAGAACGGCACAAGCAGCACAAGCAACACAGCAACAAGTTGGGGCAGTACAGGAAAATGGACACCACCTACCAAGAGTTGTACCACAGCATCAGACGCAACAGCAACATACTGGGATTATTCAATCAGCACAACAAGTTGGAGCAGTTCAAGGAAATCAAACATTGCCAAGAATGGGAGCACAACACTGGGCACCGCATCAACAGTTGGGGTTTGTTCAACAGCCACAACAGCAAGATGAAGCAGTTCAATTACCACAACAACAATTTGGGGCCGTTCAATCGCCACAACAAAGAATTGAAACGGTTCAAGGAAGTCGAGAGTTGCTGAGAGTAGCACCCCAAAGACCGAGCCAACAACAACAACAAGCTGGAGCAGTACAAGAAGACCAAGGATTAGCAATAATTCGAGCACAACAAACGGCGCCAGTTCAACATCCCCAACAACATGTTGGAGCAGTACGAGGAAGCCAAACGCTGCCAAGGATAGCACAGCCGGCACGACAAGGACAAAATGGAACTGTTCAATCGTCACAACTTCAGCGTGGAGCTGTTCCATTGCCAAGAGTCCCAACTCCACAACCGCAGCAACAACACCAACAACAACAACAGCGCCAAGTTGTCCGAACGCCACAATTGCAGCAACAAGTTGGAGCTGTGCAAGGGCAAGTGCCAAGACAGGCACCCCAGCAACAGCACGAAAAACTTGTTGGAGCTGTTCAGTTACCAAGAATGACATCGCAACAACAACCATCTACTGGGACAGTCCAAGGAAGTCAAACCTTGCCGAGAATGGCACCGAAAAATCAACAACAGCCACAACTACAACTTGGGGCCGTCCCATTGCCAAGAATGGCATCTCGCAGTTACAACAAAATCAACGGGAACAACAACACGTTGGAGCTGTACAACAACCAAAAATGGCAATGGCGGCACAACAACACATGCCGCAACAAGTTGGAGCTGTTCAAGGAAACCAACAGGTGCCAAGAATGATGGCACCACAACAACAGCAACAGTGGCAGCAGCAGCAAGAAATTGGCGAATTGGGAGCGGAAAATGGCACGAATCGTTGGGAAGAATGGCAAGAATGCTGCGTCCAGTTGCCCGCAGGCAATTCAGTCCTGGGCAAATGCATGGCGAAAATGATAATCTGGGTTTAATTCATAGGAATTTTAGCAATTTTGTCCAAAAAGTGCTATTGTAAATGCCTCAAGCAATTTAAAAATAGGAAATTATTTGAATTTGGCACTCATTTTTATGGTAAAAGCTTAAGACTTGGCATTATTCCATCCCATCAGTGTTTTGAAATATTGGCATTGCATCTTGGCAAAAAGCATAATGCCAAAACAACGTTTAAAATTTCATACAAATTTTCATTCTATGACATTCCGTCTCTTTAGACTTCGATGAGGAGGCGCCCAACGCCACCATGGAGACCAAAGTGGCGGGCGGCGGCGCGGCGCCGAAGCGCGTCGGGCGCTGGACGTTGTCACAGCTGCGCCAGACGGACGGCATCATCCCGTCCCAGGCCGGTTGGAACAAGGGAGACTCGCAGAAGTTGATGACCAACTTTGGTACGCCGCGTAACACCACCACCAAAGTGAGTGATTTGTGATGATTGTCTCTGATCAAAATCAGTTATCGATTGATTGTCTTTTAACCGGCACATACTGTACTCTGCCCCGCTATGACTACAGTACTATACCGGATCAAAATTTATCTTGATTATATCTGATCAATTATCGATTACGATAATTGCTTTTGACCGGCACATACTGTAGCTTGTCTCGCCAGAGCTACAGTAGTACTCTGTTTGATCAAAATGGATCTTGATTGTCTCTGAACCAATATTGTTTACGAAATGCTTGATTCGGATGTACTGTAGCATTCCCCACCATTGTACTACTGTACTGTGCCTGATAAAAATTGATCAATGTTTTTTTTTAATTTCCACTAATTCTTCGTGCCACAGGTCAAAGTGGAGAATCTGGCCGAGATTCCGGAGGACATTTTGCTGAAAAGCCACGGGGAGGTGCGTCTGCAGTCCGGTACCAACCGGTTCGCCTCCCAGAAGGGCTTTGTTTCGTTCGGGTAAGTGATCAGAGAAATTGATCAATCACACCGCCGCCATCAGCAGTCAATGATTTAAAAAATATGTAAAAGTCAATCTATCCCAAAATGGTGCCATGGCACTTTTTGTTCGTGATCAGATTTTTCTGAAAATATTGATTAGGGCCCAGAAATGATCAAAATGGATTTTAGAGTTTGTGGCACAAAATTCTTATCAACGCCGTCCATAGATTGATTAGAATGGATGAAATTAAATTGATTCGGAATAGGGTTCGACATTTTGAAAAAAGCCTGGAACTGGGCCCGAACCTGGATTTTTTCGTATTTGACCTGGACCTGGGTTTCCTGGCGAAAAATCCAGGTCCTGGAAAAACCCAGATTGCCGAAAAATTGTCTGGACCTGTACTCAGGAAAAATCCATGCCGGGATTCGGCACAGACCTCCCAAATGCCCGATTTTCAAAGCAATTAATTTCCAACCCATTCTCGACTTTAAATTCAGTCATTTGCGCATGCCATCATCAATTTTGAAAAACCGTTTCCCGTTTTCAGTACCGGACGTGATGTGTGTCGTGAAGGTGTGAATGTGAACATCCTGCCGGCCGACTTGGAGGTAATTAACTAATGGGTCAACCATTTACTAATGATGCCTTGCGGGTGGTTTCTTGGGGGCGCGATTTTCACTCCTTTCTTATCCGAAATTGGATCTCACAAATCCATGTGCAAAAATTTATTGGCGAAATTCACTTTCGCTTTCAACATCCCCAATATTGTGGTGTTGGTAGTGGAAGATAATCTTTTCATCAACTAATCCTTCTGTCCGTGTCGGGAAGCTTGGACAAAAAAATGCCAACAAAATTTGCCAACGAAAAATGTTTGACGAAATGTTTTTTTTTTTTTTGCTTAAATCACAAACAATTTATCACTTTAGCCGCTGCCGGAGGAGAAAATCCGCGCCAGTGACGGCATTGTGCGTCTGCAAGCCGGTACGAACAAATTCGACTCGCAGAAGGGCATGACCCTGTTCGGGTAAGGGTGTCGAAATGTTTTCAAAAGAATTATTAATATAAATTATACACTAATTAAATGGGATCAGAATTTTAAAGCAGCACTCTCGTCTTAAATCCTCGGGAAATTAAACGAAAAAAAAACGGATTTATGGAATTTTTAACAATAATTTTGAAAATTTGAGGAAATTTAGATGGTATGGGTCCGAAAATCTAATGCAAAATTTTGAAATTTATGAAAATTTTACGATAAAAATGGGTAAAATTTTCAAATAATTTATCCAACACTCGAAAATGAAATAACTTGGAAATTGAGTCATTTTTAAGAACAATTATAATGGAAAAATTTCCACTGAACACTCTCTCTCACTACAGTAACCCATCCACTCCCTTCCCTAACCATACAGTACCGGACGTCGTGAGACCACCAGAATGAAGGACAGCAAGCACCCGGAGTACTCGCACGAGCGCGACATTGACAACACGGAGATTCCGCTTCAGATGGGTGAGTTTCGCAGGCTTTTACCGTATATATTTAAATTGGATACTGTAAAAATTGTCGGACTACCATATTGTTTATGTGCCATTGTTGAACAGGTACGAACAAATTCGCCTCGCAGAAGGGCATGACTGGCTTCGGCACAAACCGTCGTGAGACCACCAAAATGTTGGACACCTCGCACCCGGTTTGTTGGGAGATGGGACCGGATTCAAATTGATTCATGGGAATGGTAGAATGGAGCCTTGATCACTGATCAAACAATCTCCAAATGGATGAGTGATTACTGACCAAACAATGCCCAAGTGCTTTTTGGGGATTAATCATAAAACTTTGTCCATTTGATAATATTCTGATCAGCAAGAATTATTATCAGACAAATGCCCAAACTATCTTTTGGGCATTAATAAGAGGTTTTGTCAAGATTATAATGTATTCTGATCAAAACAGGTTAATGATCAGGCAAATGTCCAACCCTCTCGAACATTGATCATAGAAATTTGGGCTGGGTCTATACATTGACCCGTTCTTCACCATCTTTGGTCATTTAATCCGATTTATCAAACCACCTAAATCTGATCATTCTTTCCATCGAGCCTAATTGAAAAAATGATCAATTTTGTCCCGTCCTTTTCAAGGAGTACAGCCACGAGCAGAGCATCGACCAGACCAGCATCCCCTACCAAATGGGGTCAGTTTAAAATTAGCCAATAATTGATATTTTGAAATTTGGCATCGGGTTGATCAGCACTCCTTTTTTATTGTTCCATTCAAACATTTTACAGATCGAACAAATACGCGTCGCAGAAGGGCATGACCGGCTTTGGACAGCCACGTTGGGAGGTGCTTGACCCGTCCATTTCGTACCAGAACCGCAAGTCGCAAGGTAAGCAAGTGCACATGCGCAAGTGTAGAAAAGGCTATGGGCGATCCTCGAGAGTCTTGAAATTTGCCAATTTGGGTTTATCACCATATTCGGGATGTCATGCGAGTTGCTTTTTGTACGAGTGCCATTCACTCACATTCGGCTCTTTAAAATGTGTGATCAGGCAGCATTTTGTCTTTTTTCGATCACTGCGCTTTCTTGATCAGTGCCAAAACGAAATTTTTACTCTCCGATCGCCACTACGTCTCCCTCCCCTTCACCATAATTAATTCCCCCCTCCCTCCCCCGTTCAGGCATGGTTCGTCTCCAATCCGGCACCAACCGATTCGCCTCCCAGGCGGGCATGACCGGCTTTGGCACGCCGAGGAACAACACCTACGAGGCGGAGGCGGGCGAGCTGCCTTACGAGGATATGAAGAAGTCGGAGGCGATCATCCCGTCCCAGGCCGGATGGAACAAGGGCGACTCGCAGAAGCTGATGACCAACTTTGGCACACCGCGTGACGTGAAGGGCAAACATTTGAAGCGCATTTGGGAATTGGAGTACCCGGAGGAAGCCGAAGTGTCGCTGGACCGTCTCTGATCAGCGACACGGATTGAATTGTGCTGCTGATCAGCACATGAATACACACGGAGGAAGGAGGAGTAGGACAAATGCCATCGTCCTCATCAAGTTGGAGCAGTACACACCCACCACACCGTCATCCTTTGCCGTCCGGAGAGTGATCGATCCATTGTTTGATAGATTGATTGATCAGAAAACATCCATCCATCCTCCGATCACAGCCCCTGGCATTTTTTGCTGCTTAAAACTTTGTGGTTTTAAATACATTTAGTGCCTGCGGCAACACTTTTTTTCAAATTTTTGCCTAATATTTCCTTCCACTTTTTCTCTACCAACTCCATCAATCACACACTATTTTGCTGCTCCGACTTTCCCTCCCCTCGCCCCATTTTTCCTCTCGGCTTCTCCCACCCCCAATTTTTTGTGCTTTAACGATACAAAACTATTATTAATCACTGAGATGAATGAATGGTTCGGATTTTCAATTCGGCTCACCACACATTTGCAAAATAATGGCGCGAAATGATAAATGTTGAGAGTGAATAGGTGTGACAAGCATGTTGAATTTGGATTTTAAATTCAAAACTTTTTTCGTGAATCGTGACATAATTTTTTTTGGAGTGGAGCGTTATTTAAAAAAACATCAATGTGAAAATTTCGAACAAAAAATTACTATTCATAAATTTGCTCCCAAAGCAACTAAATTTTTAATTCTTGATAAGAAGACCTAACAATTCTCTATTATTCTGCAAAATTTCAAAAAATTTCGTTCAGTTATAAAGAGATGTAAAAAACTAAAACTTAAAAAATCTTGGTTTTCGAAAAATTTTTGCCATAATTAATTGAAAGTTAGCAAAAATTGAAATAGAGAACACTTTGAGCTTTCAGAGAATTTTTTTATTGAAAAATTACTTTTAAATGGCGACAAACCTTTTTAAATTTTAATGTGATTCTGATTAATATATAGATTGTGTAGAGCTCATGGAGGTTTTTGAAATATTTCTTTGCAAAATTTAAGTCCTTTTAAAAATTTGGGGGCGTAACATTTCAACAGGGATTTTGTTGAAATTTTCACAGATTTTCTTTCGCTTTTTAAAGGCTTTGATTATGCTGCCAGTTCCAAATCGTACGACAAAACTACACAGAAAAAGCTTGAATTTTCTGAAATGTGGAATGATTAAAACTCAATTTCGCAAATCTAAGAATGATTTTAAATTAAGCATATGAAAATTAAAATTTGGTCCCATTAAGTTAAACTATGTCAAACAAGTACAGTATTTTGTAAAATAAAATTATAATAATTATAAAAAATGAATTAATGATTCTCGAGTTTTGGTCTTATTCAGAAAGGTCTTGGCCCAAGTCTCGGAAAGTTTCCAGTCGCGAAAATCATTTAAATAAATGATGATAATTTTAAAATAAAAATTATATTTTTTTTAGTCTCCACGTAATTAATCTCCGTCCCACCAATGTTTGTTTATTCAATTGCTGTGGCCATTCAAATAAATGAATTTGACCACCCTTTGCTCCAATGTCACAAATGTTTATCGGCGATAAAATAAATAATTTGTGTCCCCCTAATTTCTGCCAAAGTCACAATTTTACGCCGCCCCTTTCTCTTTAATCACTTTATAAAATTAATTAGCCCCCAAAATCCCTCTGCTGCTGCTGCTGGATAATTAATTATGCCCAGCACTTTATAATTAAATTTCACGGCCTCTATCTCCAAAACATTAGCTAGAAATCTCTTTTTTATGGAACCATTTGAAAATTTCAATCTTTTTCATAAAAATTTTTGCTTACTGAAAAATTTCTTAAATTCCATTGCCTTGGATATTTCTCGATGAGTATTAATACGTATAACTGTTGTCAGAAACAAGAAAATTAAAAAATTCTTAGTATCATCCGATGGCTCCCGGACAATCCGACAGTAAAATACACAAAATGATAAGAAAATGCCGTCGCCGAAGGGGACCAATTGTGCCATACTAATGTAGTCTAAAACTTTATTTCGTTGAAAATAGTTTGGGTTGGCATTTTGTAAGCGACGGCTCACATTTGTTGAATATAAGCGCTTTTTCTTGCCATTCTTTGCACAGAATGCCGTCCTGTGGATTATGATGGCACGTTCAGTCCCGTTCGGCGACGGCATTTTCTTATAATTTTGTGTATTTTACTGTCGGATTATAATACACTGTCCGATTGTCCAGTCAGAATAGCTTTATATAATTACTTTCATATTAGCTTAAAAATTATCAAAAATCTTTCTTTAGTTTCATATGGCTAAAAAAAGTTTAAAAATTAGTTGAAATTTGTTGTTGTTCGGATAATTCTGATGAAAAATTGCCTCGAATTTCTCAAAATGCCCCCAAGAAGATGGCTGCAGAATTTAAGAAATCACTTGGCGCAAAAATTTTGCTTAAAAGTTTGACCTGCTGGTTGACAAATTCTTTCAAAAACCCCCACACCCCTCGCGCTCAACGCCATTCATTATTTGATACGGTGGTTTCATTACCGTACTATTACTACAATGATTTACGGTTACTCAAAGCCATTCATTATTCGATGCGGTGGATAATTACCGTACTATTACTATAATGATGTACGGTAGTACTTAACGCCATTAATTATTTGATACGGTGGTTCATTACCGTATTATTACTACATGCAATGATGTACGGTAGTACTTAATGCCATTAATTATTTGATACGGTGGTTCATTACCGTATTATTACTACATGCAATGATGTACGGTAGTACTTAACGCCATTAATTATTTGATACGGTGGTTCATTACCGTATTATTACTGCATACAATGATGTACGGTAGTAACTTGCCATCAGCTGCATGTGTAACTTCTCCCGCTGCTGTCTGAACCAAAGCGTACAATTTGACGGGGAATTTACACACAGCTGCAGGAAAGTTGTTCCACCATTCTGCTGATCAACTAATTGCCGCTGATCGAATCCTTTCAACATTGACGTGTAAATTTTAAAAAATGAAATATTATTTATAATACATATTTATATTGAATTTTAAATCACAGATTTCTTACAAAGTTCGACAATTTATCCCCTCACAGGTAAATTGGCGGATCAGGAAAAAGCGCGCCAGCCGAAACGTCGCCGGACGAATTTTTGGACATAACTTTTTTCTTTCTCAACCAAATGAAAAGCATTTGAAAAACTCTATCAACATGCAAATTTTCAAAAATTTTTTATTCATGTGCAAAAAATTAAGTTTTTGAGTTCCTTCTGGCCATAACTTTTTTGAAATTTGATGAAAATTTTTTGAAATTTTGTAAAATAAAAACTTAAGATATAGAGCTTTCGAACAAAACCAAGAATGCTTAATTTGATTGACAACGAACAAAGTTATGGTCCAAAAAGTCTTCCGGCGACGTTTTGGGGTGCACCCGTAAATTGGACACCAATTCCCTCTTTAAAAAATCCAGGAATTAGGTAAAAAATAAATTTGCGTTAAATATTGTGTCCATTTTCCATTTGCGTCAACCCTAAAAAAATGATACCGAAACGCTTCAAATCTTTTTGCAATTAATGGTATAATTTTATGTTTTTATAATGAGATTTTCTGTTTTCCATTTGAAAACTCTTTTCAGTCCGTTTTCCGTTCTGTTAATAATTCAAACTCGAACGGACAAAAATTCCAGAGTTTCTGCCCTTAATTATTGAATTGCCCTAATTAATTAGCTTATTAAATGCAGAAACTTTCTGGCCCAAAGCTTTTTCTGACTTTTTAATTGCTTTGAGTTAAAAGCAAAATGTTGCACACAAACAACAAAAGTTCAAAGGTTTGCCGCCGCCCCAAAAATTCGCCTCAGGCAATCTTCCGGGGGCCAAAACAAAACAAAAAGCATTCGTTTATTCATCTGCAATTGTTGTGCCACACATCTGTTCCCATTTATTTGTCTTCTTCCTACATATTTGATCAACAAGAGAAGAAGCAAAAGCAGCGAAAGAAAGGATGAAGCAAATCTTTTTGCAATACGACGAATGGTGGGGGAGAACTGATTTGTGAGACGAAAAGCACAGCCCCGCCCCGAGGGTTGGGCAACAGAAAATTTTTTGGGAATTCCCCGGGGGGGGGAGGCCGATTTACGAGGCATTCACAGTGTAAAGAAAGGAGCCAAAATCTGATCAACCCAATTTAAGGGATCACAATTCTTTGCTTCCCCATTCATCCAATAAGTTACTAATTAAGGGATTTTTAGAAGTAGAATTTTGGATAAAATAAATTTTGAATTTTAATTGAATAATAGGCAAGACAAACTTTAAAAATGAATTTTGAATTTTTTTGTTCTCGATTTTTACTTTTTTAAGAAACGATAAAAGGTTTGAGCGAACAATTAACTAATTACTCGTCTCATTCAATTAGTGCCCTTCTTTCTGATTTTTGGAAATTTTAATTTTGTCTTTGTTAATGTCCTGCTGCTGAACCAAAACTGTTCGAAATCTTTTTTTTTCTTGATGCCAATGGCCCGTAGGCCTTAATGCATTTTAGACGTCCAATGTTCAGTTTCTTTGGCCATAACTTTTTTCCAACTTGGTCAATGCCTACATTCTTTGTATCAAACAAAAGCCTAAAGTCTATAGAATTTTTTGTAGACTTAAATCGGCGCTAAAACAAAAAATTATTCATGAATATACTCGAAAAAGCTGCGTTTCGTGTTTACTCATTGTAATTATTTTTTCTTAATGGTAGTATTTTCTTTTTTTAATAAATTCCCGGGACTTTAGGCTTTCAGTTTATACCAAGAATGTAAAGCATTGACCAAGTAAGGAAAAAGCTATGGCCTAAAAATGAAGATTGGACGCCGAAAGTGCACTAAACCGTTAATGACCTGCTGATCAAACGACCATGGTTAATGACCTGGTCACAATGACGACGAAGTCGGTGGTGAACCAGTTAGAATATAAAAAATGACCACGAAATGCCATGTTTAACACCAACTATCGTCAAATGACCACGAACTGGCTTCTTCTTCAACGGGTTTTACCACCATTTTCGTGGTCTTTTGTCCATGACCACCTTCTTTTAGTACGGTACGGGCCCAGGGAGGAGGGGCGTATTTCCAGACTTTGGCGGTCGAATTTCGAGTTTTTTAAAAATCTTTTGTGAGCATTCGCTTCTGCTCATCTGATGATGGCATTGGCCAATAATAAGTATATTTTCACCACCATTACATATCATTTTTTATTTATTTTTGCCATTATTATTATTATAATTATCATTCCCAAATTATTGCCCCGGACAAATTATGATTAAGTGATTAGTGCCATAATTTTTTTGGGCTGTTTTTGCCTGGGTGTGAATGAATGATTCAGCCTAACTGTGATGGGAAGAGACATAGAAGAGCGAATGGGTTGAACAACAAATCACCAACCAAAAAAAAAAACCGACGGAATTGGCGGGGCGGGGGGGGGACAGGCGCCACCAATTGAAAAAGGACGGCGGGGGAGAAAAAGCGGAAAAAACAAAACGCACAACAAAACAAAACGATGGGGAGGGAATGTGCGGGTTGGTGGGGGGAGGGGGAGCCGATCATTGACGAAAAGCAGCGGAAGAAGCACTGGGGGAGGAGGGGTTGGGGATGAAGCATCAGCAAGCAAGCAGAAGCGGAAGAAGCGCCGCCGCTTCATCTTCTTGAGCATTCGGAAGCTGCTGCTCAGATTTTGTGAAGGCAGAGAGATAAGAGAGGGAAGAGAGAGTGGGGAGGGGGAGAGAAACAACAGACAGACAAACAGACGGACGGACAGAAGTTAAAGCGGCTTCTTCATACAGAGAAGAGCAGCAGAACAGCAATTTTGGGAGGTGCCGAACGAGGGAGGGGAGAGGGGGAGAGAGAGGGACAAAGAAAAGTGATGGATGGGGCGGGGGAACCCGGGGGGAGGGGGGGGGATAAATGTGCTTCCGCTGCTAAGTCCAAGCTCTCCACCCTTTGCTGCTCCTCAAATCCCACCACCATTCTTATCCCAGCGGAGGCACCCACCCATTAGTCTCCCTCCCCCTGGGGGGAAGATCGTTCATCCACCTCCAACCGTCCTCTGCTGAACAAAGGATCAGCAAAAGGGGGGAGGACGAAAGCCGGGGGAGGGGAGGTAAAGCGCGAGGAGAAGCGCAGCAGCAGGGAAGGAACATGCACATACATACACATACCTATGTATAAAATAAACACACAAAAAACTGCCTGGGGGGTCGGTTCCTCGCCGCCACTTCCGTCCCAGGCGCAATTAATCCGTGAGAATTCAGCTGTTTTTTCGTAAAAATTTGTTGTCTTTGATATTTAGCAAGGGTATGACCGGGCAGCATTCTTTTGAATTCCGAATTTTTCTTAGCTTTCTAGCGCTTGAATTTGGGGTTCGGGAAATTTTTTTGGGCCTTCGGTCCCACCATTGCTACATACCTTCAAAAAGCCCACAAAATAATAGCCTATATTTTTTATTTTAAACAGTTTGCTTTGCTATATGTCAAAAGCTACAGTATGAAAATCGGGAACAAACATTGAAAATGTGCCTGGGACGGAAATTGCCAGACTGAACCGACCCGTGTTGATATGGCTGAGGTCGGGAGTGGGACTCTCGTCGGAATCACCGGGGACATCCTCCGCCATCGGGGCGGATATATCCAAGGATACCACCCTCTCCCATCCGCACATTCGCCCAACCCGTCGTCGTCGTGTCCCATTATTCACTACCATTCACTACTGCTTGGCCCTGTTCGTCATCTTGGCCAAGCAAACTCATCACCCGCCCCCTCCCCCACACTTTTCGCACTCTCGAGATTCTCGAGCTGTTGCTTGTCCCCGCTCCCCCCGGGGGTGGTTTTGACAATTCATTCATCATTCGTTGGTTGGTTGGCCCCACTTTTGTGCTTTCGCGCACACATCCGCCACCGCTTCCCCTCCCTCCTCCCGCCCACGATTCCTTCGTGCAAACTATCGATAACTGCTTCCCCCGGGCCGAGAAGTGTGTGTAATAAGCGGCTCATTAGCAATGCTTTTGCCTATCAGTTGGGGAATTTACACCGGGTTTTCCTATCAGTAAAGCCTTATGTCAGTAAGGCTTTTCCTATGGGTTTTCCTATCAGTAAGCTTTCTAATGGCTTTCTATCAGAAAACTTTTCATAAGACTTTTGTTATAATTTTTTCACGCCTTTTCTTATCACTGTCTTTTTCATGCGTTTTGCTATCAGTAACTCTTTTTCAACGGGTTTTTTTTATCAGTAAGTCTTTTTCTACGGTCTTCCTGATCAGTCTGATTTGGACGCCTAATAATCAGTTCATAATTTTTTGTGTAATGTCTTCCCTGTTTTTGTTCAGAGTGCCAAAAAAGTTTGAAAAATGCCGCCTCCACCTCCGCCACCGCAAGCCAAACAGCAGCCGCAACAAGCGGCACCGCCCCAGCAACAGTCGGTTGAGGAAGAGCAGCAACCGCAAGGCAAAAAAAAGAAAGAAGAGAAAAATTGAAAATTTAGGGATTAGAAAGAGACAGTGAGCGAATGGGAGAGAATGTGAGAGAAAGAGAGAGGGGCTTTTGAAAGAGGGCAAATTCGGCATTTTCTTAATTTGTTTAATCTTTCATTCAAAAATGTTTCGTCTAATCAAATTGTTATGGTTGTGCCCCCCCCCCCCAATCCCGACATTTTCTCGTCCCGAACTTTTTTTGGCAGTCTCGACCCAAACTTTTTCTTCACGCGCCGCAACAACGATTTCGCGAAGAGAAAAATCAGTATTGAGAAATTTTTTGAAATTTTGCAGGATAAAAGAGGAACATTTAGGGCTAGCTATTGAATCATAAAAAGAATTAAAATTTGGTTGCCTTTGCGTAAGCTTATGAATCAATTTTTCGTCAAAAATTTTCAATTTGATGGTTTTTGAGTAACGAAAAATTGGCAAGTGATTGGAATAGTGATTTATTGTAAATTAAATTCACTAATTGTCACAAATGCTTTCAGACCCAAATGCGCTCAAAATTGTTGTGGCCAATGTTGACATTGCGCAGGCGGAGGGCAACGACCGTCGCACCAAAAGTGGCAAATTCACTTTGGCCCAGCTCAGAGCCACCGACGGTGAGGCGGCCGCCGGCACTGGGCTCAAATTTAGGGACACGAAATCACAAAAATAATTAGGTCCAAATTAACGAAATGTATAAATTTTGAAGACAGTCTATTGGAGGGGAAATTGTCAAAATTGCCAAATGTGTATAATATTCCATTGCTTCCATTTCTCAGGCATTTGCCCTCTCCAAAACGGCACCAATCAGTTCGACTCGCAGAAGGCAAGGACTAAAATTATTATAATCATCATTGTCATTAAGCAATAATTAATTTTTATTATTCCTATTCTTTAATGAATGATAACACAAAAATTATTCTGATCAGAAAAATGATATAATTTCCATAAATCTTTCTTTACTCATTTGTCAGTGAATTTATTAAACTTAATTATGAGCCTTAATTATTTTTAATTGGATAAATCCCGTGTCCCCGGGTATTGCTGGACTCAAAAAAACCGAGTCCGGGTCTTGAAAAAGCCGGGTATCCGGGTTCCGGACCCATTTCGGATACCCGGACCCGTTTTACCCTAGTTCACTCATTTATTTGTTGGGAAAAGATTTTTTCTCTCCAAATATCATTGGATTTTCATTTTTGTCCAGTAAGGTTCACCAGCCAAATCTCTCTCTTTCTGTCCAATGATCGTAGCTTTATCCAAGGCCTAATCAGTGTATCAATTTCGCAAGTTTTGATCAATGCCGCTGAGACAGCAAAAATAAATGGCACATTAATAAAGAAAAAAACCGTTTTTGTTGTTATTTTGCTGCTGCAAATTTTGTTTTGTTTTTTCGTCCGTCCGCTTTTCTCTAATTTGGCTTTTGCTGCTGCTTTTCATTTTCATTTTATTGCTTTTAATAACAAACAACAAAACAAAAAAAAGTGTGCCCGCAACCCTCCAGGGCAAAACTGGCTTCGGCACGCCCAGGAACACGCAGACGCGGGTGGAGTTTGCGGAGGACAACTACCACGGCGCCACCAACATCGTCGCCAGGCGTTGGCGCGTGGGGCTGTCCCCGCTGGGCATGCCGGACACCGAAATCCGTCTCCAGTCCGGCACCAACAAGTTCGACTCGCAAAAGGTGTGTTGTGTTGCGTGTTTGTGCCGGTTTTGTTGCTCTTTTTGGTTCGCTTCTTTTAGTTGCTTTTTCTCTCATTTATTTGCTCATCCCACAACATTTTCAAAACGATTTAAACACTGATCAGAATTCAGGGGTTAAAAAGTAAAATCAGGCAAATTCATTGATCAATTTGGCACACCAAAATGAGGTTGGGTTTTTCTTAGATTTCGGCCGGCATTTTGAAAAACCCGGATCCAGGACCCGAATTTTCCGAGTCGGACCCGGACAGGATTCCCGGACACAAAGTCCCGTCTTAAATGGACTCCGAGCCTTGTTGCACTTCAAATCAAACCCAGTTACCCGGACTATGGTCCTGGGAAATCTTGTACATGAATGATCCAGTCCTGTCCCCGGCTTCTAGTTTTTTTCTGGACTAGGCATTAGCATCGGGCAAAATCGGTGCCAAACTTAATGTTACGTGGTCAAAAATAGGCATTTAAAAAAAATTCTGAGAAAATTTTTGAAGATCCGAAACCATAAATTTAAAATTTTATAATTCGAAAATTTTTTTATAGGTAATTTAACTTTTTTTATGTTTATTATTTATATTTTTTGCGGTGTCATCCTTTTTTTTTGTAAAATATACATAATCATTTTGACACTCATTAATTGCTCCTCATAGGCACCAAGTTCAAGCAGCACAGTATCTATTCGATCTATTAATTATCATCATTTCCAAAGGCTAATTTGTAAGAATCAGTGCTATTAATTTGAGGTGGTCGAAAAAAACGTTTTAAAATTTTTTGAAAAAAAAAGAATTTTTGAAGACGTATTTAAAAGTCATAAATTAAAATTTTCTACTAATAAAACAAAACAGTAACAGATAAAAATTCGAAACTTTTTTATTAATTAATTTTATTTTTTCGGTGCCATTCCTTTTTTTGTTACAAGTATAAATAAAATATCATTTTTGACAGCCATTTATTGGTCATCATAGGCACCAGGGATGGCTCGGAATTCTGATTTCCGAAAAATTTGGGGCCTCGGAATGCCACCATCCCTGATAGGCACCAAGTTCAAGCAGTACAGTCAGTAACTGTTCAGTTTATTAATTATATAAGTAAATCATCATCCAAAAGATAAGGCAAATTTGTTAATCGTTGCATGATTCCCTCCAAATTCATAAATTGTATCACATTTTCACCTTTAATTAAATGCCAAAAATATATGAGCAATTTTGGCATTTTTCAGGTTTTAATTAATTCCAAATTAATTTAATTTAAAAGGAATAAAAAACTCAGGGAAAAATATGTGTTTTAAAAATTTCAGTCCTTTTTGAATTTTTAATATAAGAGTTCTCTGATTCTTGTCCATATTTTGGCATTTTATGGCCACAATTTCGATTTCCTATTTTTGCCAAATTGTTGGTGCCATCCCCTCAATTAACTCTCTTCTGTCTGTTCAGCTGATGACCAACTTTGGCACGCCGCGTGACGTGAAGGGCAAACATCTGAAGCGCATTTGGGAGTTGGAGTTTCCGGAGGAGGCGGCTGACTATCAGCAACCGACGGCGCCGGTCAATGCCGCGCCACAGCAGCAGCAACAGGCGGCACAGGTCGGTTAGATCGTGCCAATTCTGATCAGAGCATTCAACTGATCACTTCCTAGCTAATTGATCTATTGGAGCTTATAACTGTTAAACGATTAGCATTTCTGGAGGTGATCAGATTGATCATCCCTTTCTTTGTGAGGATAAACCGATCATTAGGAAGATGATCACTGATTATATCCCCCTCCTTTGTGAAATGATCAAATTAATAATCCCCCTTTATCTTCATTCTTAGACTCAAAAATGTGATCAGTGGCTTTAGCGATAAATCGTACTTTCTTTTGGCTTTTCCCTGATCAGTCGGTTATGAAATGCTTTCAGTGATCAGCCTAGTGTCTGTCCCTTTTTCGCATCACATATTTTCTAACTTATCAAGAAACATGAATAATCGAAATGTTGCACTGTTAATCCAATCCCGAATATTCCGATCCTGATCAGTTAAATTTGGAACAAATCATTTCCTGCCCCTTTTTCAGCAACAGGCACCGCCCAACTTCCGTTGAGTGGCGCAGGCGGTGGCACAGACGCGGAACGGACAGAGAGCGGAAAGAAAACGAGACATTGTTGAACAGAGAAAGAGAGAAATGTACGGATGTGTTAGAGAGCATTGTGACGACGGCACAATTTTCAATTTATTTTTTGATTAAGCGCAACTTTTGTACGAATAAAAGCGGAAAAACCATTTTAATCAAATGAGTGACTAGATATTTTTTATGTTCAAGGGGAAAAGTCTTAAATAATTCCGAATTTATATAAAACATTTTAATTTTTATATTCAGTTTTCAAAAATAAAAAGGTATAAAATTCACTTGTTACATCCAAAGAGTACAAAACGGAAGTTGCGAATTGATCAGAAACCAAAGAAAAACGAAGAATCACGCCTGCAGGCCGATCAGCCGAATTAAAATGACTTTGACTTTTTCATTTCGTGTAAAATAAATTCAACTTTCTTCACTATATTAAATTTACTCAATTCGTTTGGGAAAATCCAATACCCGAACCCGGTCAGCCCTAAAACAAAATATGATCAGCTGATTTTTGATGTGCCATGAATTTAGGCCGAAACTCTCGAGCAAAAATTGTAAGGCAAAGAAAGTGATCGTAAAATGTCTCGTAATTAATTGACCGCATTTCTGAATAATCGGAATAATTATTTTCCCGGACATCACAAAATAATCAGACCGATTTAAAAATGCAATTTTTGGGAACCGTTGAAAAACTTGGGCCCGGCCAACCCTAATAAAAAATGATCAGTTGAATTTGCAGTGCCATGAATTCTTATTGATTGATCTTCTCTGAATGATCGGAAGAATTAATTTCACGGACATCACAAAATAATCAGACCGATTTAAAATGGACTTCTTCTTGCGAAAGGCTTAGCCTTGCTTGGGTTGGGCTTAGTCCAAACTTAGGCTTAAATTTCCCAAAATTTTTGTTTGGTACGTTTTACCGTTTATCTGGTTTATAAACATAACATATTTAATATTTATTTAAATTACAACCAAAATTCCATCCCAATGAATCATCCATCGTTTTGTCCGATCACTTTTTTCAGTTTCCACCCACAGCAAATTGCTGATTATGTAAATATGAGTTGGCATTGGAATGGGCTTTCGCTGGGTTGGTTGGTACATATTCCATCCCCACCCTTCTCATTTCATTTTTCCATTCATTTTACATTTTTTCCAAAAATTTTCAAACCATTCAAAAACTCTGAACAATCCAATGGAGTTTTCCCGCCGTCGTCCAATGCTTTCCGCGCCGTTCGGTGCACTGCTCGGCGCCGTCGTCGCCGTCGCCGTTTTGCTGCCGTCCCATTGCAATGGTAAGGCAAA
Organism: Heterodera glycines; assembly: GCA_004148225.2. Taxonomy (NCBI): domain Eukaryota; kingdom Metazoa; phylum Nematoda; class Chromadorea; order Rhabditida; family Heteroderidae; genus Heterodera; species Heterodera glycines. The sequence goes on from CP049713.1 coordinate 2,875,569, forward strand.
CAAAAACTGTTAATGTTTGAGGGTGGATGGTTCATGGTTCAGTTGAGGAGGGCATTCGGACATTTCAGTCCCAAGCCGTAACTCTTTGTTCATCCATATTTCGCCATTTCAGACCGAAAAAGAGTCGGTCCGGGTTCAACACCATAAGTTTGGTGTGTTGCACAAAAAAATTAAACTGCACCAATTGGTCTGATCACACACACCAAGGGCGTAGCCAGACTCTTGGCTTCGGTCGGCCTCATGTTTTTTGCCACGGTTTTCCAAAATTTTCAAATTTTGAAAATTGTATGGAGATTTTGGGTCCGGCGGGGCTGATAGGCGCTGCCGGGGGAAATTTTGAGATTTTTATGAGATTTCTTAAAAATTCCATTTTTTGGATTTCGGGGGGGGGGGGAGTAACCAACCCCAGAGGAAAAGTTCGTGCCAAAGTTAATTACGATTTAAATTAAATTCAAATAATTTATTATTCATTCATCCAACAAAAGCAATCGAATGCCTGTGGGTTGGGAGAACAGACAACATAATAATTCAAGAAGAAAGTGTGAATAACTGTTCTGCTCGAGAAGAATATGTACAAAAAAACGGACCCATTGTCTGTGCTGCTATGGTCTGTGTGCTCGGTAAGAAAACGGAAAATTGGGTAATGAAAATTGGGTACCATCAGCCCCACATTTTTGTATGTCACATAGTATCAGCCGTGGTAAATCGAAGTGACAAAAATACGTAATAATTAAATTTAATTATTATTTAATTTATTTGCTAAATAATAAAGCATAAGTTAACTTAAACTTAATCAAATTTATTAAATTTGGAATTGGAAAGTAGCTCTAATTTTTTAAAAATTTCGCAAAAATTTACAAAAGTTGTAAGCAAAAAACTCAAAAAATTTAGCTCAACATTTTTGACCCTAATTTTTTTTTAAATTCAATAAAATTTTTCAAAATTTAACTCATAATAGAGAAATCTTTGGGCTATCTTTTCATAACAAATGTAGTGTGATGAGGATAAGTAGAGCTACTTTCCATTTTTAAATTTAATAAACTTGATTAAGCTTAAGCTAAGTTAGCAAATAAAATTTAAATAATAATTAAATTTAAAGTAGCAGCAGCTCACATTTTTGTAAAACATTTTTCCAGCAAAGGGGCAAAGCGGGAGAAGTACAAGAAGTACGGTAGTACCACCACGCGCCTCCCCCCACCAAAAAAAAATCCAGCGCCCCAAAAAAGAGAAAATTGGATAAAGAGTGGAAAATTTGTTATATTCAGAAAAGGAAAAGCACTTCTATCATTGGCAAACTTGCAAAAATGAAAAATCACGTAGCCAGACAAATTGCCAAAAAGTTGGTTACGATCGTGCAAAAAGAGCTTTTAACATTGGTGGAGATTGGAAATGCAAATGTGCACAAACCAAAACCGACAAAGGGAAGAACATTGGTAAAATAATTTATTAAAAAGTGCCAGAAATTTTGATAAAAATTCAACCAAATTTGTGGGGTGGGGACGGCATCGGCACTTTGCAATGACAGCCAAACAAGCAGGGCACAGGCACTAACCAGGCGGTGCCATGACAAATCGTACAAGAGGCTACTCGTACATAGGCTTAGGCTAAGCCTTTGCTTTCGGCTTAGGCTTAGGCCTAAGCTTAGTATTACATAGGCTTATTTTATTGTACGAGTTGCTTTTTTACGGGTTGCTATTGACTCAACGGAGGAAAGATTTTTTTTAAATACCTTTTTTTCTAAAACCAATTTTGTTAGGATCTGCAAAATGTAAAATTCTCCCCACAATCGTTTCAGTAGTAGCCGAGTTATAAATACGCAAAATAATGAGAAAAATGCAAATTATGGGCGCTCCGCGCGTGCAAGTGGTAGTGCTGTTCGAGACCAAAAATTTCCCGAGACTCGAGACAGAGACTTGACCCCGAGATTCGAGACCGATTTTTTATGGTTCTCATTTTTTGACTCATTTTACGAACAAAATCTGTTAACAAATTGCAATCAAATTTTTAAATTTTTCCCGCCCGGCGGCGCCTACCGGCACCGCCAGACTACAAAAATTTATTCTTTTAATAAAATTTGCAAATTCGAAAAATTTGCCATTTTTGTACAAAATCTGTGCACAATTGTACTCAAATTTTTAAAAATTCGGCGCCCCTGCTGGAAACCTTATTCTCAAAATTTTTTGGAAAATTTTACCACAAAAGACAATGTAAAAACAAAAAATTCGCCGACAGGGAAAAATTTAAATCAAAAAATTCACGGTCACGGTCACGAAAACCGTGAATTCACGGGTTTTTTGGATCACTCACGATTCACGTGGTCAATTCACGGTCACGGTCACGGTCACGGTTCACGGGTTTTTTCAGTCACGGTGCATCTCTAGTAAAACACATACAAACTTACTTATTTTTGTTTATATATATATATTATTTTTAAATTAGTTTTTTGAATAAAGACAATTTTTAAACAAAAATTTTTATTAAGAATAAAAAAAAATTTATATACGTATTTACGTGAATCATTTTTTGGAAATACCATCCCTATTGATTAATTAAAATCATTATTTATCACTTAAATATTTTTTAAATTTAATCGGACTTCGTCCCAGCACGCGAAAAACTACCAAATTAACTATTTTTGTTTATTTCGAGAAATTAGTCAGGGGAAAAAAATTAGCACAGAAGAGTAAAAAAAAAAAAAACTCTTCGGATGCCTTGTAAATTTTGGTTATTTATGGAAAGCTTACAAATAGGCTCCCTGATTATGTAACATTTCCAAATGGGCATTTTCTATGGGTGAAAAGCATCACATTTATGAATGCTATACATTAAATTTATTACAATTGAAAAGTCATTCTTTTCATTTTCAGATTTGTCTGCTCTCGGCCTTCCATGTAAGCTTTTAGTGCAAAATTAATTAAATTAAAGAAAATTATGCGAAAAAAGTAGGGAGCGGATTTATATGGAAAAAAATGCAAATGTGGACAAAACGCTGAAAATTTGCCAATATATGGATAAAAATTCCTCAGAAATTTGGTTCAAATTTTCACAAAACTCTTAAGCCATTAATTAAAATGAAAAAATATATATTTGATTCTCGAAATATCAAAAATATTATATAAATTTAAATATTTGGTGTCTGAAAAATGGATTTTCTTTTCATTGGGAAAATAAATTGTCAACTAATCTTAAATTTAATAGGAATATGAATGTAAACTTTGAGAATTCTCTGTGTCTTTAAAAACGTCAAAAGAAGGCTGAATCAAAACGAAAAATGATTTTAATGGATTTTTAAGTCGAAAGGGGGGGGGGGGGAAGTGGAAACCCATAAAATCCCCTCCCAAATTTATAATTAATTAGCAAATTTAATTATTATTTTTTCATTTCTGTCCAGCGAAGTACTACCCTTCTTGGTACACTCCGGTCGCCAAAACCACTCCGTCATTCGCTGCTCGTCTCCATGTCGGCCAATTGCCTTTAATTGTGGCATTTTTGGTGCCATTGGCAATTGGTAAATTTTCAAAAAAAAAGAAGGAAAATTTACTTAAATGAAATGCCCTAATCACCAGGGAAGTGATGCAAAAAATTTTTACTGGTTCTTGGTACTGAGTCGCCAATTGAACAAATTACCAAGGAAAAAATAAACACAAATTTTCAGTTCATGTGACGACCACCACACTTTTCAATGGTCATTAGGCCAAGGTCGAGCAGAAAATGGACAAAAAAAGGAAAGTGAATTGGAAATGGGTGATTGAAGAAAAAAAAGCAAAAAAAAAAAGGAAAGGAAAGGAAAGGACGGAAAGGAAAGGAATTTTCACCCAAATTTATATGTTTATATGAGAATAAAATACGGGAATTAATTTTTTGGAAAATCTTCTTTAACATATCTCAAAATTCAATTTGATAGCATAAAAATGAATCAGCATTTGCCAGTTCAAATTTGGTGTGCCGGATTTGTGCCAGGGGATTAGGCTCAACAAAGTCCAAGCCAACTACTATACAGTAATTAATGTACCCATAAAATTTTCAAATTTTCGTTTGGGGGCGGGAATTCGAAATATTTTTCCATTATTTGCTGTAAAAATTTTCATTTCGGGGGGGGGGGCGGGGAATTCGCCCCTTTTCCCCCTAGATACACCCTTGGTCGGTTTTGCCTACCCAGCCCGGGAAATTGTAGACCCGGTCTCTTGATTAATTTTAATCAAATTTTGATATTTTTGTCCCCCTTTTTTCCAATCATTTTCTCCTTTTCCCCCACATTTTTAGCTTTTGTTATTCAATTCCTTTTTGGGTTGTTTTGTCATCGCAAATTCTCATCTCCATCAAAAAGGCAGGCGCCTGCTGGCAATAAATGATGAATCATTTTTAAGCAAGGATTTGTGTCATCAAAAATATGGGAGAGGGGGGGGGGGGGAAATGTTTCGGAAGGCATTTTTGGTTGGGCCGGACGGGTCGGCTCACTGTCCAAGGCACCGCGGCCATCGCACCGCGCCTTTTCAATTGCATTCGCCCGCTTCTGCTGATGCGTCATCGTCCCTAATCGGTTGTGTCCTCCCCCCTCCTCCAGCGATGGATCTGCCGCTTCTCCTGTCTCTCCAACCCCCGCCCTCGCCCTCTCGCTGCTTTTTACGTCCCCCCCCCCCACCTCTCCCCTAATGCTTACATTGTCTCTAATCGTTTGTGCCCTCCTCTCCCCCTTCTCGACCGTGGATCTTCCGCTTCTCCGCCTCCCGCCCGCCCCCCCAATGCTTCATACTTAAGCAGCAAAACAGCAGAAAAGGAAAACACTGTTTTCTTTTTTTGCCTCCACCTTGGCGTTCCGTTGATTTTCATTTTTCTAAATCATTTCTTACACTCCCCCCTCCTCCCCTCCCCCTTCAGCGTTGAAATTTTTTAACAACCAAAAATGACAATTTTCCAATTTGTCTTCATTGCTTTGGCATGCTGCTGTTGGAGTTTTCCGGCGCCACAACAGGATGAGGACAGCGCCAACAACAACCAGGTCAGCATATAATACTAACAATTGGCACACTAGGGAAGAATTAGGCAATTTTTGGGCGAAAAATTGTTAAAAACGCTATTTTCATGCCCATGTTGCTATAATTTTGAAAATTTACACTGGAAAAACTTGGACCGAATAGAAAAAACATAATGTAAGACTTTTGTGTGCCCAGACTCTGCTGAGTATATGAAATTATTTTACTACAAATAGCATCATGATATATAATATGTTTTTTTGGCCATCGTTTAGGTGTTGATCAACGAGCGCGGCGAAATGGTGGCGGACCAGCGAACTGTGGTGGTGGTCGAAAACACGACGACCGAATCTAACACCGCCGGCGGCATGGACACGGCGAACGGAGTGAGAATTAAAAAAAAACATTTTGTCGAGAAAATAGATAGCATATAAGCCCTGAGTTCATCGGAAAGACCGTTAAAAACATTCAGATTTTGAAAAAAATTGATGGTGAAACGTCGGCGGAAAGGGACGACGAAGAGACAAAGGAGGAGGCGAAGGAGGGAAAGGAGGACAACAAAAAGGAGAAGGAGCGGAAGACGGAGGAGGACAAGGGAGCCAAGAAAGGTGTGATTTAGGGTTGGGAAAAGCTCGTCCCCGCTCCCTCCGTCCCCCCCCCCCCGCCGGTTCGAAGCGGGTCGGTCAATTACGTCTAAGCCCAATTAGAAGCGCATCATAACTTTTGAGAAAAAGTGTTATGATGCTTTTAACATGGCTCTCAGACGGTACTGGCCCCTACCGTGCCGGTCCCCCCATTTTCCCGGATTAATTCAGCCGAATCGTTTCTCCCCGAGAAATTTCAAAAATGATACGGGGGGGGGGGACGTGGTGCACCAACCTTTAGGGGTAATGATGGGAGTTAAGGGCGGTTAAATTTTTAAAATGTAACCGATTCGACACTTTCAGGCGGCTGGGAGGGGGCGGCGGAGCACCAATTAAGGGCCCATCATTTGTTTTCCGCGATCGGGAGGGGGGGGGGGGGGGACTTCCCCCTATTATGCTTTTCCATACGTCCTCTGTATTGTGTTCCAATTCCATGTTTGTCAAAACTTTCCCCATTTGTTAAAAATACCATCCAACTTCATTCATTTTATGTGCCACTTTTGTTTTTTCGTTTTGCCGTCACTTCACTTCTCAATTATATATTGAATTCAAATCAAATCTCCTTTTCTTAAAATTGTATATTAAGCATTGTTCAAATACATATTCATTCATTTATTGTTCAATTTAATTTGGAAATCCAATAAAATTGTGCTATTCAAATGCACATGTTCGGGACCACAAATCAACAGGAGCACCAAATTTTCTCCATGATTTTTATTTAAAGAATTCCATCAGAAATAATTAAAAATGTATCTTTGAAAATCCTTTTGAATAAAAAACAAAAATAAAAAATCAATTTTTATGTGGTTTCCATTGGCATTTGTTCTGCGCCACCATCGGCATTATCATCAGCTGGTGGCTTTTGGAAGTGAACATTTTGTACGGCATTTTGCACGAGCAGCGCAATGTTCGAGTCGAACATTGTCTCGCCGGCGATGAGGGCATTTCGAACGGCCAATACGACGTCCTCATCGCCACCAATCCTGCAAAAACAAAAACAAGATTTATTACCAAATTAGCATTCTTGCTAATTGATTGTTTATGCTTTTGTTTTTCGATTTATTGTCGCTAAAATTTGAGCATGGTAAAAATCGATGACCAAGAGTCAGTTAAAGTCCGTGTTTACCCCTCCGAATTTTTAATTTTCTGACTATAGGGTGGGGGATGCACTCCAAATTTCGCCGCCAAAATAAAAAAAAATAGAAGTCTTATTTGTTTAAAAGAAAACCAAGGGAAAAATTGAAAAATTCAAGAGTTTTTCAAAAAATTGAAAAATTCAAGAGTTTTTCAAGTTTTATGATGAATTTTAATTTTTTCAAAAATTCTTGCACAAAATCGCTAAAAATTCTTTTTTGAAAAAATTTGAAGGTTTTTTGTTGAAAAATTCTAAAAACTCTGTTTTTTTCTTGAAACTATTTAAAAAATCATTTAAGGTTTTTTCTTGGAGACTTTCCAAGTTTTAACTTTTTTAAATTTCGGCCGGCGAAATTCTGTGTTGCTGAAATTTAGGCCGGCCAAGTTATGGCGGCCGAAATTTTGTCCCGTTCCCAGGGTTGGGTCACACCCATTATAAATCTCTGGCGGTCCCCATTAAAAATGAGAATTTTGCTCTTAAAGTTGAGTATAAAATCCCATCCCTCTCGCACCAAATTGTGCCGTTCATGCCAATGGTTGTCTCGAACTTGAGCTGCTTGCTTAGCTCGGCCAAAATTTTGCAGTCCGCCGAGAGTAGACGGCGCGCGTAGCCAAGCGACACCGACAGGACGAGGCCGGGCGCGGAGATCAGTCCCATGCCACGGGCACGGCCCTCCGAATCGACGCAGGACAGCTAAAGCAAACGGCTAATAATTTTGCAAGCCTTTTTGGATTCAAGGAAAGCAGAGACAGGTGGCACAGGCTCTCTTTTTTCGGTTTGAAAATTGGGTTCCATTTTAATATTTAATAATAGCCAAATCAAAAAAAAATTGTTCTTACAAGGGAACCTCGCGAACTGTTAGTCAAAAAATGGGTATAAATTTGGTATCATTGGATAGAGCAGGATCGACTTCTATTGTGAATTTTTAATATTAGCGGTGTGAGATCAAAAATAAAAAAGTTATTGAGCCTCAAAAATCGAAATTTAGGCATAAGGGCCCATTTTCAGCTTTGCTAACTTTCACTTAATTTCCTAACCTTTAAAATTGATAGATTTTTGCTTATTTTCACTATAGAAAAAGTATTAATTTGAACCCGAGCTCCAAAAATGCGAATTTAACCAACTGAGCCACCAATTTCAGTCAAGAGCAGCCAAAATTTTGATTGAGGTCTCGTCTTTTTTTATTTTTGATTTCACACCGCTAATATTAAAAATTCAGAATAGAAGTCGATCCTGCTCTATCCAATGATACCAAATTTATACCCACTTTTTGACTAACAGTTCGCGAGGTTCCCTTGTTAGTATCATTGGAACGCGCCTAAGATTTCTCCATTAGCCTCCAAAAATTGAAAAAAAAGCCATCAAATTTCAAAAATCTTACGACCATAAATTGTTAAAAAAATTTTAGCAGACGTTTCCTTCGTCTATCCCCCAAAAAATCCTATTTCAAAATTTTTGGAACAGTAATTCGGCATAACATTTTTGTAAAATTGCAAGAAAATTTTTTTAATTGGTTAGGAAATTTTCTTTTAAAAACTTTCGGATGGGGGGGGGAACGACCTGTTCCGGTAGTTATTAGAGAGCGGACCGGACCGGATCCGGTACCGGATTTTCCTGGATCCGGAATCCGGTCCGGCGCTTTTTTGGAAAAATAGGGATTCACCGGATTACATAGATTGACCGGATTATGAGAGACCGGATCCGGAATCAGGTCATTTTTTAAAATGCCAATCCGGTCCGGTCCGGCGAATTTTTAACCGGATCCGGTCCGGCTCGGTCTCAACCAAAAAACCTTCACTTTTGTTCGTTTTTCTTTGAAAAATATCTATTTGGCATAATGTCTTTAACTTTTTAATCATTTTGGTAATTTTTCAGGTTGAATTTAATTCAACGTTTTATAATCTAAAACTTTTTACTTGATATTTTATGTCTTTTTGGTTTAGCTTTATAAATATGAGTCTCATATGGCAAATTGGTTTATTTAAAAAAACGTCCAAGACTACAGCAATTTGTCTCGAGTGTCAAGCAAATGAAAAGCCTAAATTCGAATACACGCTTACTAAAGGATCAGTTAAAAGTCTGAAAGTCCATCTTGACGCCATTCATGAAAACTCCGAATTCACTGAAAAGCTGAATGCTCTTGAATCGAAAGCCAAAAAGGACAAACAAAAACAGAAAACAATCTCAGACTTTCAGTCATCCACCGGACCGACTCTTTCAGACTGTAATTCAATCATTTTCTTTAAATATTTAATTTTTGTTTTAGCACAACTCTCCTCGTTGGATAAGAAGATTCTTCATTTTTTGGTGACAAAAAACATTTCCTTCGGCGCTGTGGATGACCAAACATTTCATTCTTTGTTTCCCCATCAAAAAGTCAAGAGTGAAAGTTTTTATAGGTAATTTTCATAAACCAAGATATAATTTTTTTAAATTTTCTAAGAAAAATTGCCTTGCCAATTGTTTATCAACGAGTCACCAAGAAAATCAGAGATGAATTAAAAGAATGCGCATTTATTACTCTGACGACTGATTGTTGGAGTGGAAGCACTTGCAACCTTTTGTGGTACAATTTATGTTTTTTTTTAAATTATGACTGGTTTAATTACAGCTTAACCGCGCACTCAATTTCAAAATGGAAGTCGTTATCACGTATTTTGGCAATCACGGAATTTTCGGAATCACACACAGGGAAAAATATCGCGCTCAAAATCGAGGATTTATTGATCAAATGGGGCATTCCTAAGGAATGTGTTCATATAATCATGTCAGATTCGGCAGCAAATATGAAAAGGGTGATAAATTTATTTATTTTTCTTTCCATTTGTTTTTATTTGCAGGCTTTCGTCGAGAGGGATGAAAACGAAAATCGCATTTTGCCAATGCCGAACGGACCTTGCGCTGCTCATTTATTGAATTTGGCTATACAGGAGGCATTGAAGAGAGATGAATCAATCAGCAGTTTATTGGCCAAAACTCGTCATATTGTTGGGCGTTTCAAACACAGCAACACAGCCTTCAGCGAATTGAAAAAAATTCAAAAATTACTCGATGCCCCTTCTCATACTCTTTGCAGGTTAAAGCTAAAACAAAACACACTTTATTTATATCTATTGTCATTCAGATGGTATGTGTCCGTTGGAATAGTGCGCTTACAATGTGTGAGAGGCTGGTAGAACAAAGGGCGGCAATTACACAATATGCAGTCGACAACAACGAATTCGAGCTTTTATTGAAGAATGATGAGTGGGAGCAAATTGAAGAGCTGGTTGGGGTTTTGAAATGTGCTGAAGAAGCAACAAAAAGGTTCACTGCCGAGCCAATTTCGTTTGTCCTTCCTCAAGCAAGAGCACTACACGATGAGTTGTATGAAATGAAAATCATTAACCGAACAGTGGACAGAACAACTTATTTTTTTGAACAAGTCTCTTCCCCAGATGAACTACAATTATTGAAACTATTTATTTGTTCATTTTTATAAACTGTTATACTATTTTGTACTTATTATTATGACACTGCGGGTTTTTTCCCAAATTAACTTGGAAAGTTTAAATTTTTACCAATCCGGAATCCGGTTCCGGATCCGGCAATTTGAAAAATAGGGATTGACCGGATTACATAGATTGACCGGATTATGAGAGACCGGATCCGGAATCCGGTCATTTTTGAAAATAGTAGTCCGGTCCGGTCCGGCATTTTTGAGAATTCCGGTCTCTAGTAGTTATAGATTAATCCTACAATTTTTGTACACACCTCAGGCTCAAGTTGTTTGGATGTCAGAATGACCAGGCCGTAGATGAGGTCGCCCACTTTGACGTTCGGTCGGTTCCGTTTGGTGGCCCCCTCAAAGGAAGTGAAGTTGAGCAGTGCCAAGTCGATGGAGCCAATGTCAACCTGGACAATTTTATTGCATTTGAATTTTGGAGAAATTTATTAATTAATCATATTTAGTTAAAAAAAACTGGGTCTGGATTTTTAAAAAATTAAAACAACCAAAATAAAAATAAAAAGCTTTAAATTATAAGTCGACAAAATTTTTTTTTAATCTATTCATACATTTTTGATAAATAAAACATAAGTCAATTTAAATAAAAAATTCAAAAATATTATCCAGGTTTTTCGTGCCTAACTTGGTTTTTTAATATTAGACCTGGACTTCCTGGACAAAAATCCATGACCAAGTAACCCAAACTAGAACAAAAATTTAAAAAATTTTTAAACGAAAAAGGGTACTCATGGACTTTGTATCCACATTTTTTTTTTCGCATTTTTCAATTTTTTTTACTTTTTTATTGTCGCAATTGCTTTGAATACCAAATAAAGGAGATTTATGTGCTTATTGGGTACAATTCCGCGATTTGGGTCCACAAATTATAAAAAATGTCCGGTCCTCCAAATTGCTTACGCCACAAAAAATCAGAAATGTATGTGGAAAAAAGTGATCTGTGACTGCCAAATCTCGCTTTGTGTTCCTGCTTGAACTTCTGCCATGTCGATTCAATTGTTTTGAATAAATCATCAAGTTTTAAATTTTTAAGTGTTTCCATTAATCTAAAGCAATTGTGACAATAAAAAAGTAAAAAAAATTGAAAAATGCGAAAAAAAAAAAATGTGGATACAAAGTCCATGAGTACCCGAAAAAGGTCCCCCCCCCCCTTTTGATAAAATTCAAAATATGTAACTTTTTAAATAGCGACTTATTTGTTTTACCTTAAAATAGTCTCCGGCCTTCGATGTCACCGTGCCAAGCACTCGATCACCCGAATGTGGAACATATCTCGAAAATAACGGAACTTTTACACAAAAATTTGAATAAAAAATGCCAACACCTTTTCGTGGAAGTATTAAGCCACATTTTCTGCTCATTTTCATGTAACACACCGGCCATAAGTGCGTACACACCGTCCGGCCGTTTCTCAAGGCCATGGCCAATCAGTTTTGGCACTTGTGTGGCCACAGAAATGGTTGAACCGGTGATGAAATCGGATGGAAGCACAATACGGGACATTTCTAAAGCTAAAATTGCTTATAATTACAGCCAACGTTGTAAAATGGCAAACAGAAAACCACTTAAACTTATCCTCCTCAAGTTTTAACGTTTAACTTGGTCCATCGACCAAATTTGCATTTGCCAAAAATTCAAAATTTAGTTTCTGGCAAAATGATTTTTGAAAAATTTTCAAATAGCCAGCATTTGTGGAACGCGAACAGAAAAATCTTCGGTCGCGAACGCGCATCTCTGATTCAATTTGCCGCGGAGTTTGCGCTCCACCCCTGATAGCCAGCCTAAGACCTTATAATTGACCGCGACCGCATTAATTAAAAATCCTGTTTTCCTGAATACAAACTCAGGAGAATTCCCACTTTTCAAAAATACTGCTTGAAAACGGATTTGCCCGCTTTTATATTATTTAAATTTAGCTAGTAAATTGTTTGTTGCCTAAACATGAATAGAAGACGAAAATTTGCACCCGTACCGAATATGGTGGCAGCACAGCAACAACAACCGCAGCAACCTATCAAAACAGAACGGGCGCCGGAGCCGACCGGTGGCGAGACGGTGCCGCCGGAACTTGACCAGCAACTACAGGTGGGCATGGTTGGGGTGTAATTGGGTCGAAAATAGGCCATGATTTAGTCTCATAACGAGCACGGGAGGAGGTGAAATTGCCAATCTACCCCAAATTGAAAATTTTCAGGGAAATTAGTTAGATTTTTAAAAAGAAAATTTAATCGCAAATTTCATCAAAAATAAAAGAGGCGTTTTTCAGCCTGACCCCTCCAAGCATTGTGCCCATTCCAATGATTTGTAAAAAAAAAAAATAGCACGTCCGGGCAAACATACTATTAATTCTGTGGCAAATTTTCAAAAAAATTGTAGGCGTTGCCGGCGGTGACCAACGTCGGAGGGACCAGCGGAAGTGGTCAGCAGGTCGGAGCAGTATCAACTGCAGCACAACCACAAAAACAGGGACCGAGCAGCGCAAGCAGTGCACCGACTGCAGCGGCGGGACCACTTGTGAGTTGATTGTTAAACAACCGGAGTTTTTTTTCTCTTCTGGTCAAATAATTTTCCCCCTTTGTATTTCTAAAATTTGCAGCGACGGAGCGAAACAAACAGGAAATTGTAGAGGTTTTCGCGCCATAATTGACAGAATTTTGCCATTTTGGGATCAATTTTGGGAATTTTAATGAAAATGAAGAAAATTGTGCAAAATTTTCAAAAATTTAAGCCATTTCTTCTTGAAATCTTTTGATTTCTAAGGGCGGTGGGGTGGGGCACCCACACCCCCCCCCCCTTCCGCGCTGGATAAGGGCCTGCGGTCCGTTGCCAAAAAAAATTTTTTTTTTTCTAGATTGGTGCTGTTCCCTTCAAGACAGCAGCGCTGGCCCTGGCAACTTCGGCGGCATCTGTGTTGCCACCGGTGGCATCACTGCTCAACCGCTCGCCGCCTTCGTCGCCCCCGTTGCAATTGTTTGCCGAGACGGACCCGATGCTGTGCGGCGGCGGCGGTGTGCGACAACATTTGTACATTGACCGACACTTGCAACCGCGGGCATACACACCGGAGGTTAGCGCACTCACTGGCACTGCGTAGAAATTTTTTATAAGGAAAAAAATTTTATTTGCTGAGTCAAGGTTTAAAAAAACTTAAGTTTCTGCGGCTAGATTTTGTCCCCCGTCTCAGGCTAAGGTGCCATACGACGTATAATTGAGACAATGGGGGGGGGGGGTTGTCTGGTGGTGTCTAGTCCAAATTGTCACCGGCGCGACGACTTTTTTGGTATTTAAACCGCCTTTTTGCAGCGAGTCTTTTCCACAACAAAAAAAAAATTGGGATGCCGGGAAGCGGGGGGGGGGGCGCGAAAAGATTTATAATAATACTACGATTGTTAACCGTTTTTGTCAAAAAACTGAAAAAATTTTGGGTTTTTTAAAGAAAAATAAGGATTTTTTTGCGCCGCCGGAGAAAAATTTTGGAATTTTTAATGAATTTCAGTAAGGAAATTTATTCAAATTTAAAGTTTTTCATCTTTTCTCCTTCGCTTTGACCCCCCGCCATTACGACGAACGAGGGTCGGGGCTGTCTTTTTTTTTTGGGGGGGGGGGTGAGAAATTGTACCAAATTCAACGGCAATTCCCGCTACAAAAACAGGCGCTGGCCGCGCTGGACAATGCCGTGCTGACTGCTGCTGGCCACCAACGCGATGCGGCCGCAGTTGTTGCCCAACACCAGCAACTGCTGCAGGGACAAGGACAGCTCGGTGCAATGGGACCGCCGCCACCACCACCACGGGTCAGTGGTGTTTAGAGGGGACAAATTGGCATGGATTTAGCTGGGGTGGGGATTTAACCATAAATGCACAATTTATGCATTGGCCAAAAAATGTGTTATTTTTCCGCTTGTTTACTAATGATCGGCACCCTATGTAAGAATTTTGGGCGAAAAATTGTTATTTTTTGCGCCCGTGTTGCTATAATTTTGAAAAATTACACTGGAAAAACTGGACGGATAGAAAAAACAAAATGTAAGACTTTTGTTGCCCAGACTGCTGATTGTGAGTATATGAAATTATTTTACTACAAATAGCATCATGATATATAATGTTTTTTGCGTTCGTTTGTTTAGGTGTTGATCAACGAGCAGGGCGAAATGGTGGCGGACCAGCGAACTGTGGTGGTGGTCGAAAACACGACGACGGAACCGAACACCGACATGGACACAGTGAACGATGTGAGAAAAAAATGGGTTTATAAAAACTTTTGGTTTAATTCAGACCCTTCGACACTAAGAAAAAAAAGTTCAATCTTTATATTTTTCGTCTTCTACTAGTAATTACTGTTTTTTGTTCGCTTTTTATGGCAATTTGGGACCCGGCAGTGCCTACTAGCGATGCTTTTATACTACAAATTTTGTTTTTTCAAAAGTTTCCATTTTGTGTCACCAGTAGGATAGCTATTTAAATAAATTTTTCTTTTATCAGATTTCAATCGCAAAAAACGATTAAATTTTGAGTGATTTAATGAAAAATGAATGAATTGTAATTTTTAAAATTAGTATAAATGTATATTTCCAAAAAATCACCAATTTTATTAGTTTTGGTCCATATAAAAAGTTTTATTATTTTAACTCATTTTTATCGTCATTAAAATGTGCAAAAATTTTCGCTTTCAGCTGAAAGAGAAGCGCAAAGTGCCGACCTCCAAGGACAAGCTGGTCGATCGGAAGCGGTTCACCATGTCCGACCTGGTCAGGTGGAAGCCGAAGACGGAGAACACGCTGAAGCGCAAGTGGGCCGAGCGGCGCCGACAGCTCAAGGAGGACACCGTCGATGGGGAGGCGACGGGGCAGCCGGAACACCAGGACCAGCAGCAGGTGAGCAGCCGCTCCCCTCGGAGCAGTTCATTTTACACCCGCATCCATCGACAAAAATTCTCGAAAATTTTAAATTTTTTAGTTTTCTCATTTTTTATTTTTCCCAAAAAAACTAAACACATATTTCTTCAAAAAAATTTTTGGGAAATTTAGAAGTAAAAGAATTCAGTGTCGGGAAGGGGAGGAGATTTTCTAATCCAGAAAAACCAAGGGGCTTCTTCACACATTTATTATTAATTCTTTTGTAAATTTTCCAAAAAAATTGCAGGCGTTGCCGGCGGTCAACGACGGAGGGACCAGTGGAAGTGGTCAGCATGACTGTGTAGTACCAACTGCAGCACAACCACAAAAACAGGGACCGAGCAGCGCAAGCAGTGCACCGACTGCAGCGGCGGGACCACGGGTGGGTTAATATCTTTAAAATTAGTCGCCGCAATTTCCAGAAAAAATAAATTTTAATTAAAAAAATTTCGATGTGCTAAAAGCACCGCAGGGTTCCAATTTTCTTATATTCGCCAAAATTTTGGCGCAAAATGGTCAAAATTTTGAGAAATTGACTAAAATTTCCCGTTTTTTCCCATGCCAAAAAAATTTAGGAAAATTACACTGGCTTGGGCCGGTAGAGCGAACAAAAAAAAAACTCCGCGTAACCCTCCCGAAATTTTATTCTGATTATATTACAGTTTTGTCCTACTCCGCTTGTTTTGTTGCCCCTTTCTATCAACTGTTTTGTTCAGGTGATGATCAACGAACGCGGCGAAATGGTGGTCGACGAACAGTCGCTTGTTGTCATTGAGAACCCGGAGCAGAACACCGCGGGCATGGAGACAGTGAACGATGTGAGTTCAAAAGTTAAAAATGCGTTTAACAAGGTTTTGATGTGCGTTTTTTTTGACATCTTACCCTTAGATTTTTGGGTCCAAAAAAGATAATCAATTTAAGGAGGGCGGGCCAATTGTGCCATCAAATAAATTTTGAAAGCGATAAATTTTTTCCTGTTGACAAAGTCCAGTATCATTCAAACGTTTTTAACAAGCTCTTTTATTTCATTAAAATTTCGTCGCCCTGGGGGGAGGTACTCCCCCCCCCCCCAAACCGAAATCCTGGGATCGTCCCTGCATAGTACTAGATTAGACTTTTATTGGTGCCAAATTTTTATAGAATTTCGTCAACCAAACAATAAAAATAAGATTAAAAACTTATTCTTGGTATCGCCGCCGCTAATTTTCCCCCTTTTTTTGTTTGTTTGTTAGGACCTTTTGCCCAAACGAATCACCAGTCTGAGCTTTCGTCGTAAGCCCCACCGCAGTTCGATGTGGGGAGTGTTGGAGACCGACCTGTTTTATGGTGAGCGCAAAATGTTTACATTTTTTGCACATAAATTTTATGCATTTGCAATTTTTGGTTTTTTTTTCTTCAATTTTCAGAGGTTCTGTCCGCCACGGGCACCGATTTTGGCCTGATGCACGAATTCATCCCGACGCGGACGCGCGTGGAGCTGAAGAACAAGTTCAACCGGGAGGAGCGGCTCAACCCCCGACGACTCAACGAAGTCTGTCCACCGTCTGTGCTGTGTGCACTCTGTTTTTTGATGGACACTGCGGGGGAGGAGCATCTTTGGCGAGATTTTGCGCCCAAGAAATTTTTTTGAATTTTGAAAAACTTGGATTTTTAATTCGCGATATGGGCCGAACGGTGGGGGAAACGCACTACTTCCCCCCATCTATCACACTCGGGCGAGGGACGATTTGTTTCTCGACAGACGCTTTTCGAAATTTTGTTGGAACATGAGGAGGAATTCTCCATTTTTAAATGAAACAAAAAAACATGGTCTTCGGGGAAGGGGGAATTACCAAAACATTTTTAAAAACAAAATTTATTTTTTAAATTTTCGAAAATTTATTTTAAAAAAAATGCCATCAAAAAAATCAACCCCCCCCCCCCCCACCTTTTTTATGTATGAAACGAACTGCTCCCCAAATAGCACCCCTCAGGCATAGGACGGCATTTTCATGGGAACAAATCCCGCATGATGCATCGTTTTTTTGCAGGCTCTTCTACACCCGACCATGTTGGATGAACGACTTCGTCACCGTGTGGAACGAATGCTGGAACATATGGCGGACCAGTGATTATACTCACTGAATTTGGATACCATTTTTAAACAATTTAAAATTGAACACATTTAATTTTTGCATTTAAAGAAAATTCTTCAAATTATGAAAAAATACACCCTTTGACTAAGTTTTGCTGTTATTGTTGAGGAAAATCTAGCTTTATTTAATTTGCAAAAATATTTATTTATTTCATAAATAAAAGTGATTTGAATAGCACAATTTTATTGGATTTCCAAATTAAATTGAACAATAAATGAATGAATATGTATTTGAACAATGCTTAATATACAATATTAAGAAAAGGAGATTTGATTTGAATTCAATATATAATTGAGAAGTGAAGTGACGGCAAAACGAAAAAACAAAAGTGGCACATAAAATGAATGAAGTTGGATGGTATTTTTAACAAATGGGGAAAGTTTTGACAAACATGGAATTGCAACACAATACAGAGGACGTATGGAAAAGCATAATAGGGGGAAGTCCCCCCCCCCTCCCGATCGCGGAAAACAAATTATGGGCCCTTAATTGGTGCTCCGCCGCCCCCTCCCACTCGCCGGTACTTCTCAATGATGGCCCTCCGCTTAATTGGCCGCCCTTTCCCCCGCCCATTCCTCCGATCACTTTTCTGCTTCTCACCTCCCATTCTCTGATCGCTTCTCTGCTTCTTCCCCCCCCCTCCTCCCATTCCTTCCGATCATTTCTGATTGTCGCCGCCGCCGCCGCCCTGCGTGTAGCTGAAGGCGCCCGGAGGCGGCACCCATTTCCAGGGGGCCCAGCAGCTCCAGTCGCCGCTTTTTCCGTCGCCGCTCTTTCCCTCGTTGTCCGCGTTCTGCTCCGCTCCGCTGCTGCTGCTTCCGCTGCTGCTGCTCTCCGTGGTGATTATTTCGGCCCCTGAAATTGACCAAAAATTAGATTAGAAATGCAAAATAATGTGAATGAAATTTACCGCCGCCGTCGCCGCCTCCGCCGCTCCGCCTAAAGCATCGGCGCCAACACAGGCACAGAGCCCATGTGATGAGCCCAATTCCTATTGCTCCGATGGCAATGTACATGCCAAGCAGTAGACCATTGACGCCGCCTGAAAGTGTCGAATCGGTTACATTTTAAAAATTTAACCGCCCTTAACTCCCATCATTACCCCTAAAGGTTGGTGCACCACGTCCCCCCCCCCGTATCATTTTTGAAATTTCTCGGGGAGAAACGATTCGGCTGAATTAATCCGGGAAAATGGGAGAACCAGCGCAGTAGGGATCAGTTCCGTCTGAGAGCCGATAGAGCTTGTTAGAGCTTTGGAATGATACCAAATTTGTGGATTTGCTCAACAAAAAAAAAGTTATGATAATTGGGCTCAGACGGAATTAACCCGCTTCGAACCGCCGGCGGGGGGGGGGGGGGGACGAGCTTTTCCCAACCCTAAATCACCTTTCTTGGCTCCCTTTTCCTCCTCCGTCTTCGCCGTTTTCTTCTCCGAATTTACCGTTTTGTCCTCCGAATTCGCCGTTTTGTCCTCCGAATTCGCGTTTTGTCCTCCGAATTCGCCGTTTTGTCATCCGAATTCGCCGTTTTGTCCTTCGAATTCGCCGTTTTGTCATCCGAATTCGCCGTTTTGTCCTCCGAATTCGCCGTTTTGTCATCCGAATTCGCCGTTTTGTCCTCCGAATTCGCCGTTTTGTCCTCCGAATTCGCCGTTTTGTTCTCTGTTTTTGGCGTTTTGTCCTCGTTGCCTCCCATTTTCGGCTCCTCTCTTTCCTCCTCCTTGCCTGTTTTGTTGCCCTCTTTGTCTTCCGTTTTCCCTTCCTTTTTCGCCTTCCTCGCAGCTTTGTCGTCGTCCTTGTCTTCCGTGTCCGCCCGCTTTTCAGCACTGTTCCATTTGTCCTGTTTAAACGGTCATTGATGATTGGTTTGCGATAAACTTTGAGCTTTTATGCTTACGTTTTTGTCCGATTGTATGTCCACATTCTTCTGCTGCTCGTCCTTTGGTCGCTCATTTGGTGGGAGACACCAACAGATGGCAACGCAGGTAAAAATGAACAAAATGAAAAAACGCATTTCTTTCTAAATGAGAAGGGTAATTGAATGACATAATTGTTAAGCATTGTTTTGGGCACGATGTAAGCATTGGGGGAGAGGGGAGGGGGGGGGGGGGGGGGGGGGAGAGGGCACAAACGATTAGGGACGAGGAACGACAAAGCATAAGCAAAAAAATAAAACAGTGTTTTCCTTTTCTTCTTTTTTTTTGCTGCTTAAATATGAAGCATTGGGGTGGAGCGGGCGGGGCTTGGAAGGGCGGAAGAAGCGGCAGATCCATCGGTCGAGAAGGGGGAGAGGAGGGCACAAACGATTAGAGACAATGTTAGCATTAGGGGAGAGGTGGGGGGGGGGGGACGTAAGAAGCAGCGAGAGGGCGAGGGCGGGGGTTTGGAGAGACAGGAGAAGCGGCAGATCCATCGCTGGAGGGGAGGGGGGAGGACACAACCGATTAGGGACGATGACGCATCAGCAGAAGCGGGCGAATGCAATTGAAAAGGCGCGGTGCGATGGCCGCGGTGCCTTGGGACAGTGAGCCGACCCGTCCGGCCCCAACCAAAAATGCCTTCCGAAACATTTCTCCTCCCCCCCCCCCCTCTCCTCATATTTTTTGATGACACAAATCCTTGCTTAAAAATGATTCATCATTTATTGCCAGCAGGCGTTTGCTTTTTGATGGAGATGAGAATGTGCGATGACAAAGCAACCCAAAAAGGAATTGAATAACAAAAGCTAAAAATGTGGGGGAAGAGAAAATGATTGGAAAAAAGGGGGACAAAAATATCAAAATTTGATTAAAATTAATCAAGAGACCGGGTCTACACTGCTTCATTTTTATGCTATCAAATTAAAATTTTGAGATATGTTATAGAAGATTTTCATAAAAAATTAATTCTCGAATTTTATTCAAATATACACATAATATATATAGTATGTTTTATGTTTTGTATATAAATTTGGGTGACAATTCTTTTCCTTTCCTTTCCTTTCCTTTCCTTTTTTTTTGCTTTTTTTTCTTCAATCACCCATTTCCAATTCACTTTCTTTTTTTTCTCCATTTTCTGCTCGACCTTGGCCTAATGACCATTGAAAAGTGTGGTGGTCGTCACATGAACTGAAATTGTGTGTTTATTTTTTCCTTGGTAATTTGTTCAATTGGCGACTCAGTACCAAGAACCAGTAAAAATTTTTTGCATCACTTCCCTGGTGATTAGGGCATTTCATTTAAGTAAATTTAAAATTTACCAATTGCCAATGGCACCAAAAATGTCACAATTAAAGACAATTGGCCGACGCGGAGACGAGCAGCGAACGAGTACCAAGAAGGGTAGTACTTCGCTGGACAGAAATGAAAAAATAATAATTAAATTTGCTAATTAATTATAAATTTGGGAGGGGATTTTATGGGTTTCCACTTCCCCCCCCCCCCCTTTTCGACTTAAAAATCCATTAAATCATTTTTCGTTTTGATTTCAGCTTCCTTTTGACGTTTTTAAAGACACAGAGAATTCTCAAAGTTTACATTCATATTCCTATTAAATTTAAGATTAGTTGACAATTTATTTTCCCAATGAAAAGAAAATCCATTTTTCAGACACCAAATATTTAAATTTATATAATATTTTTGATATTTCGAGAATCAAATATATATTTTTTCATTTTAATTAATGGCTTAAGAGTTTTGTGAAAATTTGAACCAAATTTCTGAGGAATTTTTATCCATATATTGGCAAATTTTCAGCGTTTTGTCCACATTTGCATTTTTTTCCATATAAATCCGCTCCCTACTTTTTTCGCATAATTTTCTTTAATTTAATAAATGTTGCACTAAAAGCTTACATGGAAGGCCGAGAGCAGACAAATCTGAAAATGAAAAGAATGACTTTTCAATTGTAATAAATTTAATGTATAGCATTCATAAATGTGATGCTTTTCACCCATAGAAAATGCCCATTTGGAAATGTTACATAATTAGGGAGGCTATTTGTAAGCTTTCCATAAATAACCAAAATTTACAAGGAATTCAAAAATCTCTTTTTTTCTAAACAAAAGATATTTTTCGCAAAAAACGTTAAATTTAGTTGGAAAAAAATTTATGGAATTTTTTGTCCGGCGCTGCTAATTGTGAGATGCGCCGCTGGGAAAAATTTTGAATTTTGCAGCTTTTAACGATTAATATTTTTTAAATAAGCCTCTAAGTAGTACTAATTAGGCGCCTAGCCTAAGCCTATGTGCGAGTTGCCTTTTGTACGATTGTCATGGCACCTCTTGGTTAGGTACCTGTGCCCTGCTGCTGAAGTGCCGTGCCCCGGTCCCAAACTTGGGCATTATGTATATCAATGTGTGTCAGAGATGGATGGCATTCCGAGGCCCAAAAATTTTCGGAAATCGGGAATCCCTGCCCATCGTCCCTGGTTTGTATAACAATGTGTCTTACCAATGTCCTTCCCTTGGTTGACCTTGCTTTTTGCACATTTGCACTTCCAATCTCCTTTACCAAAAGTCTTTATTGCGCCATTTTGCCCATATCCTTGGCAATCTCTCTGGGTATTCGAATTTTCATTTTTGCAAGTTTGCTGATAAAAGACGTGCTTTTCCTTTTCTGAATATAACAGATTTTCACTCTTTATCCAATTTTCCCTTTTTTGGGGCGAGGGATTTATTTTTATTTTTTTTCTGTGGGGGGCGCGGCGTGGTACTTACCGTAACCCTTGTACGTCTCTCCCGTTGCTGGGACTGTGTGACACCAAAATGTGGAACTGCTGCTGGTACCCAATTTCGGTACCTTATCCAATTTTCCCTTTTATGGGGCGATGGATTTGGGGAGGCGGGGGCAGGGCGTGTGGTATCTACCGTATCCCTTGTACGCCTCGCCCTTTGCCCTTTGCTGGGACTGTGTTACACACAAAATGTGGAACTGCTGCTGGTACCCAATTCCAGTACCCAATTTTTGGTACGCAATTTTCAGTATCAAGTTTCAGTACCCAATTTTCTGTACCCATTTTCAGTACCCAATTTACAGTACCCAATTTTCGGTACCCAATTTTCAGTACCTAATTTTCTGTACCCATTTTCAGTAGCCAATTTAAAATACCCAATTTTCAGTATCAAGTTTCAGTACCCAATTTTCTGTACCCATTTTCAGTACTCAATTTACAGTACCCAATTTTCGGTACCGAATTTTCTGTACCTAATTTTCTGTACCCAATTTAAAATACCCAATTTTCAGTACCCAATTTACAGTACCCAATTTTCGGTTTTCTTACCGAGCACACAGACGAGGGCAGCACAGACAATTGGTCCGTATTCTTTTACTTTTTCTTCTCGATGAGAACAGTTACTCACTTTTTCTTTTTCACTTTTGTCATCTTCTGTCCCACCTTCCATGCATTCGATTGCTTTTGTTGGATGAATGAATAATAAATTATTTGAATTTAATTTAAAAATCCGTAATTAACTTTGGCACGAACTTTTCCTCTGGGGTTGGTTAGTCCCGTTTTTAGAGGAGGACAATTTTCTGTTCCTTCTCGCGTGAATTTTTCCCGCTTTGTTGTGACGGTCTGATCACCGTGGAGCAGTAAGTGTTGTGACAAGGGCGTAGCGCCGGGTGGGGGGGGGGGCTGACGTGGCTAAAGCCCCCCCCCCCGAAATCCAAAAAATGGAATTTTTAAGAAATCTCATAAAAATCTCAAAATTTCCCCCGGCAGCGCCTATCAGCCCCACCGGACCCAAAATCTCCATACAATTTTCAAAATTTGAAAATTTTGGAAAACCGTGGCAAAAAAAACATGAGGCCCTCCGAAGCCAAGAGTCTGGCTACGCCCTTGGTGTGTGTGATCAGACCAATTGGTGCAGTTTAATTTTTTGTGCAACACACCAAACTTATGGTGTTGAACCCGGACCGACTCTTTTTCGGTCTGAAATGGAGAAATATGGAAGAACAAAGAGTTACGGCTTGGGACTGAAATGTCCGAATGCCCTCCTCAACTGAACCATGAACCATCCACCCTCAAACATTAACAGTTTTTGTTTGCCTTACCATTGCAATGGGACGGCAGCAAAACGGCGACGGCGACGACGGCGCCGAGCAGTACACCGAACGGCGCGGAAAGCATGGGACGACGGCGGGCAAACTCCATTGGATTGATTGTTCAGAGTTTTTGAATGGTTTGAAAATTTTTGGAAAAAATGTAAAATGAATGGAAAAATGAAATGAGAAGGGTGGGGATGGAATATGTACCAACCAACCCAGCGAAAGCCCATTCCAATGCCAACTCATATTTACATAATCAGCAATTTGCTGTGGGTGGAAACTGAAAAAAGTGATCGGACAAAACGATGGATGATTCATTGGGATGGAATTTTGGTTGTAATTTAAATAAATATTAAATATGTTATGTTTATAAACCAGATAAACGGTAAAACGTACCAAACAAAAATTTTGGGAAATTTAAGCCTAAGTTTGGACTAAGCCCAACCCAAGCAAGGCTAAGCCTTTCGCAAGAAGAAGTCCATTTTAAATCGGTCTGATTATTTTGTGATGTCCGTGAAATTAATTCTTCCGATCATTCAGAGATGATCAATCAATAAGAATTCATGGCACTGCAAATTCAACTGATAATTTTTTTATTAGGGTTGGCCGGGCCCAAGTTTTTCAACGGTTCCCAAAAATTGCATTTTTAAATCGGTCTGATTATTTTGTGATGTCCGGGAAAATAATTATTCCGATTATTCAGAAATGCGGTCAATTAATTAGAGAGACATTTTACGATCACTTTCTTTGCCTTACAATTTTTGCTCGAGAGTTTCGGCCTAAATTCATGGCACCTCAAAAATCAGCTGATCATATTTTGTTTTAGGGCTGACCGGGTTCGGGTATTGGATTTTCCCAAACGAATTGAGTAAATTTAATATAATGAAGAAAGTTGAATTTATTTTACACGAAATGAAAAAGTCAAAGTCATTTTAATTCGGCTGATCGGCCTGCAGGCGTGATTCTTCGTTTTTCTTTGGTTTCTGATCAATTCGCAACTTCCGTTTTGTACTATTTGGATGTAACAAGTGAATTTTATACCTTTTTACGCCGCCCTGCGTGTAGCTGAAGGCGCCCGGAGGCGGCACCCATTTCCAGGGGGCCCAGCAGCTCCAGTCGCCGCTCTTTCGGTCGCCGCTCTTTCCGTCGCCGCTCTTTCCGTCGCCGCTCTTTCCGTCGTCGTTCTCGTTCTGTTCGGCTCCGATGCTGCTGCTGCTGATGATTGCGTCCCCTGAAATTTGCCAAAAATTAGATTAGGAATGCAAAATATATTTCAATGGTCAAAATTTACCGTCGCCGTCGCCGCCGCTCCGCCGGTTGCACCGGCGACAACAACGCACCAGTGCCCATGTGATGGCACCAATTGCTGTAGCTGCGCCGGCTATGGAAAGGCCAATCACTAGGCCATTTGCGCCGCCTGAAAGCGTCGAATGGGTTAAATTTCACAAATTTTACCGCCCTTACAAATTAGCTCCCATCATCAACCCTAAAGGGTGCTGCACAACGTTTCCCCCTCCCCCCGTCCCAGTTCACTCCGAGAAATAAAAAAAAATTACTAACTTAGAAATGTTTCAAGAAAAAAAATTTTCGTGAGTTTTAAAAAAAAAATTCTACGAAAAGAAAAATTGTTTCGAACAATTTTTGTTTAAAGCATCGTAACTTTTTTTTCTCAGTTCGCCAAATGTTGTAAGTTTGGCATCATTCGAAATCTCTTTATCTTTGTGATTTTGGAAAGCCGATAGAGCTTGTTAAGAGCTTTGGAATGATACCAAATTTGTTGGATTTGCTCAACAAAAAAAAAGTTATGATAATTTGGCTCAGACGGAATTAACCCGCTTCGAACCGCCGGCGGGGGGGGGGGGGACGAGCTTTTCCCAACCCTAAATCACCTTTCTTGGCTCCCTTTTCCTCCTCCGTCTTCGCCGTTTTTGGCGTTTTGTCCTCCGAATTCGCCGTTTTGTCCTCCGAATTCGCCGTTTTGTCCTCGTTGCCTCCCATTTTCGGCTCCTCTCTTTCCTCCTCCTTGCCTGTTTTGTTGCCCTCTTTGTCTTCCGTTTTCCCTTCCTTTTTCGCCTTCCTCGCAGCTTTGTCGTCGTCCTTGTCTTCCGTGTCCGCCCGCTTTTCAGCACTGTTCCATTTGTCCTGTTTAAACGGTCATTGATGATTGGTTTGCGATAAACTTTGAGCTTTTATGCTTACGTTTTTGTCCGATTGTATGTCCACATTCTTCTGCTGCTCGTCCTTTGGTCGCTCATTTGGTGGGAGACACCAACAGATGGCAACGCAGGTAAAAATGAACAAAATGAAAAAACGCATTTCTTTCTAAATGGGAAGGGTAATTGAATGACATAATTGTTAAGCATTGTTTTTGGGCACGATGTAAGCATTGGGGGAGAGGGGAGGGGGGTTGTAAGAAGCAGCGGGAGGGCGAGGGCGGGGGTTGGAGAGACAGGAGAAGCGGCAGATCCATCGCTGGGGGGAGGACACAACCGATTAGGGACGATGACGCATCAGCAGAAGCGGGCGAATGCAATTGAAAAGGCGCGGTGCGATGGCCGCGGTGCCTTGGGACAGTGAGCCGACCCGTCCGGCCCCAACCAAAAATGCCTTCCGAAACATTTCCCCTCTCCTCATATTTTTGATGACACAAATCCTTGCTTAAAAATGATTCATCATTTATTGCCAGCAGGCGCCTGCCTTTTTGATGGAGATGAGAATTTGCGATGACAAAGCAACCCAAAAAGGAATTGAATAACAAAAGCTAAAAATGTGGGGGAAAAGGAGAAAACGATTGGAAAAAAATGAGAGGAAAAAAATATCAAAATTTGATTAAAATTAATCAAGAGACCGGGTCTACAATTTCCCGGGCTGGATAGGCAAAACCGAGAATGTCGGGAGGATATTCGACCCGTGTCTAATTGTAAGGCATTGTTAATAGGGTTAATCTATAGTCTTCCATTTTTGGAAACCTTGGGTTTTCCTGGACCTGGGTTTTCTGGATTTTTGTCCAGAAAAATACAGGTCCAGGCCTTTGAAAAATGTCTAATTTTAGTTAAGGTGAAATTTTTCTGGCGACATCTGTGATCACTGATCATCATAGAAAAGTTATAATTATGTAGAGTAGACAAAAATAGAAAAATGAAAAAATTTAAAAATTCTGAAAATTTTCGATCGCGTCTTCACCTGCACTAATCAGGCACACTAAATTAAAATTGGCAAATGCTGATTCATTTTATGCTATTTGCCTAATTGAATTTTGTTTTAAATTCTCAAATTTTATTCAAATATACAAATAATACATGTTTTTGTATATAAATTTGGGTGACAATTCCTTTCCTTTCCGTCCTTTCATTTTTTTTTGCTTTTTTTTCTTCAATCACCATTTCCAATTCACTTTCTTTTTTTTTCTGTCCATTTTCGGCTTGATTTGTTGGCCTAATGACCATTGAAAAGTGTGGTGGTCGTCACATGAACTGAAATTGTGTGTTTATTATTACAAATGAATTTTCAACAATTTGTTCATTTTTGTGGGTTTGTTTTACCCGTTCAGTATATACGGTATAATGATGGCCAGAAATGGTTTTTAGCGAAAAACGAGAACCTAAACCGAGAAATGGTCCGGAGAACCGAGACCGATACCCCAGAAAAGCCGATAAATTTCTTGAGTCGAGAGTCGAGAACAAAGACTTTTCAAAGTGGACTTTTGAATGAGATTTGTGCAAAAAATAAAAACTTTTCTCTTTTTTTCTTTATCCCCGCCGAAAATATTCGACAATTTGAGTGAGTGTTGTTAAAAGGATTTGGCCAAAAACCATTATCACTTTATAATATTTGCAGCGATTACAGTGTATATAATTTTTCTTTCCCAGATTAAAAAAAGCCAATATCGAGAAGCAAAAACCCGAGAAACTTCTCGAATCGAGAATAGCAACTCTCGCACATCCCTAACTTTCAGAGAATTGGGCACCCGAGAATTCAGTACCTGTTTTTGAAAACAATTGGAAAAATTTTCCTATAAAAATATATACAATTTGCACACTTTTTCATATTTTTTCCCTTGGAATGTTTAAATATATTTTTCCTATTGTTTGAAAATTTACCAATTGCCAATGGCACCAAAAATGTCACAATTAAAGACAATTGGCCGATACGGAGACGAGCAGCGAACGAGTACCAAGAAGGGTAGTACTTCGCTGGACAGAAATGACAAAATAATAATTAAATTTGCTAATTATAAATTAGGGGGGGGGGATTTATAAGGATTTCCACTTCCCCCCCCCCCCCCTTTTCGACTTAAAAATCCATTAAATCATTTTTCGTTTTGATTTCAGCTTCCTTTTGACGTTTTTAAAGACACAGAGAATTCTCCAATTTTACATTACATGTTCCTATTAAAATTAAATTTTAGTTGACAATTTTATTTTCCCAATGAAAAGAAAATCCATTTTTCATACACCAAATATTTAAATTTATATAATATTTTTGATATTTCGAGAATCAAATATATTGTTTTTCATTTTAATTAATGGCTTAAGAGTTTTGTGAAAATTTGAACCAAATTTCTGAGGAATTTTTGTCCATATATTGGCAAATTTTCAGCGTTTTGTCCACATTTGCATTTTTTTCCATATAAATCCGCTCCCTACTTTTTTCGCATAATTTTCTTTAATTTAATTAATTTTGCACTAAAAGCTTACATGGAAGGCCGAGAGCAGACAAATCTGAAAATGAAAAGTTTCACCTATAGAAAATGCCCATTTGTAAATGTTATATAATTAGGAAACCTAATTTGTAAGCTTTCATAAACAACCAAAATTTACAAGGAATTCAAAAATCTCTTTTTTTCTAAACAAAAGATATTTTTCGCAAAAAACGTTAAATTTAGTTGGAAAAAAATTTATGGAATTTTTTGTCCGGCGCTGCTAATTGTGAGATGCGCCGCTGGGAAAAATTTTGAATTTTGCAGCTTTTAACGATTAATATTTTTTTAAATAAGCCTCTAAGTAGTACTAATTAGGCGCCTAGCCTAAGCCTATGTGCGAGTTGCCTTTTGTACCATGCTGAGACGATCCTAAAATAGTATCAATGGGGCGTTCCTAAAATAGTATCAATGTGGGCGTTCCTAAAATAGTATCAATGTGGGCGATCCTAAAAAAGTATCAATGTGGGCGATCCTAAAAAAGTATCAATGATAATAATTAATTAAAATAATTATTATTCAATGAAACAAATATTTTGCAAGTAATAAAAATTGTTTTCTACATAAAATATTATTACGTCGGAAACGATAATCAATGTATGTCAATATTTTTTTGCCATATAATAACAAATTTTTAATTTAAAAATATATTTCCCTTCAGTGTTAAATTCATTCTTTAGATTGACTAAAAAATGAAAATATTTTTTATTAGTTTTATTTTTCCCTTAATTTTACTTGATTTTTTAAAAATTTAATGTTTGTTTTCCCACCCATTTTTAGCATTTCTTTTTTTTCGCCGCATTTTTTCGTATCTTATTACGGAACTAAAACAATGACGTATTTCTAATGGAAGCCAAAATTTATGCAAAAAATTTAACAAAATGTTAAAATTATTCACTGTAATTTGACATTATTTAAAAATAATTTAAATTTAATAATTTTAATTGAATAATAATTATTTTAATTAATTATTATCATTGATACTATTTTAGGATCGCCCCATTGATACTATTTTAGGATCGCCCCATTGATACTATTTTAGGATCGACCTAGCACCCTTTTGTACGATTGTCATGGCACCTCTTGGTTAGGTGCCTGTGCCCTGCTGCTGAAGTGCCGTGCCCCGGTCCCAAACTTGGGCATTATGTATATCAATGTGTGCCAGAGATGGATGGCATTCCGAGGCCCAAAAATTTTCGGAAATCGGGAATCCCTGCCCATCGTCCCTGGTTTGTATAACAATGTGTCTTACCAATGTCCTTCCCTTGGTTGACCTTGCTTTTTGCACATTTGCACTTCCAATCTCCTTTACCAAAAGCCTTTATTGCGCCATTTTGCCCATATCCTTGGCAATCTCTCTGGGTATTCGAATTTTCATTTTTGCAAGTTTGCTGATAAAAGACGTGCTTTTCCTTTTCTGAATATAACAGATTTTCACTCTTTATCCAATTTTCCCTTTTTTGGGGCGAGGGATTTATTTTTATTTTTTTCTGTGGGGGGCGCGGCGTGGTACTTACCGTAACCCTTGTACGTCTCTCCCGTTGCTGGGACTGTGTGACACCAAAATGTGGAACTGCTGCTGGTACCCAATTTCGGTACCTTATCCAATTTTCCCTTTTATGGGGCGATGGATTTGGGGAGGCGGGGGCAGGGCGTGTGGTATCTACCGTATCCCTTGTACGCCTCGCCCTTTGCCCTTTGCTGGGACTGTGTGACACCAAAATGTGGAACTGCTGCTGGTACCCAATTCCAGTACCCAATTTTTGGTACGCAATTTTCAGTATCAAGTTTCAGTACCTAATTTTCTGTACCCATTTTCAGTAGCCAATTTAAAATACCCAATTTTCAGTATCAAGTTTCAGTACCCAATTTTCTGTACCCATTTTCAGTACTCAATTTACAGTACCCAATTTTCGGTACCGAATTTTCTGTACCTAATTTTCTGTACCCAATTTAAAATACCCAATTTTCAGTACCCAATTTACAGTACCCAATTTTCGGTTTTCTTACCGAGCACACAGACGAGGGCAGCACAGACAATGGGTCCGTATTCTTTTACCTTTTCTTCTCGATGAGAACAGTTACTCACTTTTTCTTTTTCACTTTTGTCATCTTCTGTCCCACCTTCCATGCATTCGATTGCTTTTGTTGGATGAATAAATAATAAAATTATTTGAATTTAATTTAAATCGTAATTAACTTTGGCACGAACTTTTCCTTTGGGCTTGGTTAGTCCCGTTTTTAGAGGAGGACAATTTTCTGTTAGGGGGGGGGGCTGAGGTGGCTAAAGCTCCCCCCCCCCGAAATCCAAAAAATGGAATTTTTAAGAAATCTCATAAAAATCTCAAAATTTCCCCTGGCAGCGCCTATCAGCCCCACCGGACCCAAAATCTCCATACAATTTTCAAAATTTGAAAATTTTGGAAAACCGTGGCAAAAAAACATGAGGCCGACCGAAGCCAAGAGTCTGGCTACGCCCTTGGTGTGTGTGATCAGACCAATTGGTGCAGTTTAATTTTTTGTGCAACACACCAAACTTATGGTGTTGAACCCGGACCGACTCTTTTTCGGTCTGAAATGGCGAAATATGGAAGAACAAAGAGTTACGGCTTGGGACTGAAATGTCCGAATGCCCTCCTCAACTGAACCATGAACCATCCACCCTCAAACATCAACAGTTTTTGTTTGCCTTACCATTGCAATGGGACGGCAGCAAAACGGCGACGGCGACGACGGCGCCGAGCAGTGCACCGAACGGCGCGGAAAGCATTGGACGACGGCGGGAAAACTCCATTGGATTGTTCAGAGTTTTTGAATGGTTTGAAAATTTTTGGAAAAAATGTAAAATGAATGGAAAAATGAAATGAGAAGGGTGGGGATGGAATATGTACCAACCAACCCAGCGAAAGCCCATTCCAATGCCAACTCATATTTACATAATCAGCAATTTGCTGTGGTTGGAAACTGAAAAAAGTGATTGGACAAAACGATGGATGATTCATTGGGATGGAATTTTGGTTGTAATTTAAATAAATATTAAATATGTTATGTTTATAAACCAGATAAACGGTAAAACGTACCAAACAAATTTTGGGAAATTTAAGCCTAAGTTTGGACTAAGCCCAACCCAAGCAAGGCTAAGCCTTTCGCAAGAAGAAGTCCATTTTAAATCGGTCTGATTATTTTGTGATGTCCGTGAAATTAATTCTTCCGATCATTCAGAGAAGATCAATCAATAAGAATTGATGACACTGCAAATTCAACTGATCATTTTTTATTAGGGTTGGCCGGGCCCAAGTTTTTCAACGGTTCCCAAAAATTGCATTTTTAAATCGGTCTGATTATTTTGTGATGTCCGGGAAAATAATTATTCCGATTATTCAGAAATGCGGTCAATTAATTAGAGAGACATTTTACGATCACTTTCTTTGCCTTACAATTTTTGCTCGAGAGTTTCGGCCTAAATTCATGGCACCTCAAAAAT
Organism: Heterodera glycines; assembly: GCA_004148225.2. Classification (NCBI taxonomy): domain Eukaryota; kingdom Metazoa; phylum Nematoda; class Chromadorea; order Rhabditida; family Heteroderidae; genus Heterodera; species Heterodera glycines. Next base: position 2,907,063 of record CP049713.1, read on the forward strand.
CAGCTGATCATATTTTGTTTTAGGGCTGACCGGGTTCGGGTATTGGATTTTCCCAAACGAATTGAGTAAATTTAATATAATGAAGAAAGTTGAATTTATTTTACACGAAATGAAAAAGTCAAAGTCATTTTAATTCGGCTGATCGGCCTGCAGGCGTGATTCTTCGTTTTTCTTTGGTTTCTGATCAATTCGCAACTTCCGTTTTGTACTATTTGGATGTAACAAGTGAATTTTATACCTTTTTATTTTTGAAAACTGAATATAAAAATTAAAATGTTTTATATAAATTCGGAATTATTTAAGACTTTTCCCCTCATTTTGAATATAAAAACCTCTAGTAACTGATTTGTTTAATGGTTTTTCCGCTTTTATTCGTACAAAGTTTTGCTTAATCAAAAAATAAATTGAAAATTGTGCCGTCGTCACAATGCTCTCTAACACATCCGTACATTTCTCTCTTTCTCTGTTCAACAATGTCTCGTTTTCTTTCCGCTCTCTGTCCGTTCCGCGTCTGTGCCACCGCCTGCGCCACTCAACGGAAGTTGGGCGGTGCTTGTTGCTGAAAAAGGGGCAGGAAATGATTTGTTCCAAATTTAACTGATCAGGATCGGAATATTCGGGATTGGATTAAAGCGCAACATTTCGATTATTCATGTTTCTTGATAAGTTAGAAAATATGTGATGCGAAAAAGGGACAGACACTAGGCTGATCAGTGATCACTGAAAGCATTTCATAACCGACTGATCAGGGAAAAGCCAAAAGAAAGTACGATTTATCGTTAAAGCCACTGATCATATTTTTTGAGTCTAAGAATGAAGATAAAGGGGGATTATTAATCTGATCATTTCACAAAGGAGGGGGTATAATCAGTGATCATCTTCCTAATAATCGGTTTATCCTCCCAAAGAAAGGGATGATCAATCTGATCACCTCCAGAAATGCTAATCGTTTAACAGTTATAAGCTCCAATAGATAATTAGCTAGGAAGTGATCAGTTGAATGCTCTGATCAGAATTGGCACGATCTAACCGACCTGTGCCGCCTGTTGCTGCTGCTGTGGCGCGGCATTGACCGGCGCCGTCGGTTGCTGATAGTCAGCCGCCTCCTCCGGAAACTCCAACTCCCAAATGCGCTTTAAATGTTTGCCCTTCACGTCACGCGGCGTGCCAAAGTTGGTCATCAGCTGAACAGACAGAAGAGAGTTAATTGAGGGGATGGCACCAACAATTTGGCAAAAATAGGAAATCGAAATTGTGGCCATAAAATGCCAAAATATGGACAAGAATCAGAGAACTCTTATTGTCGGCAATTTTGTTGCCGACGAGAGTGCGCGAGGAGGGAACGATCCCTTTTTTATTTGTCGACATTTTCACCCCTCTTTATTTCTCTCTTTATTTAAACTTTTCATTTCCTTTCACTTTTGCTCATTTAAATAATGTTTTCTTCAACTTCACCATTTGCCTTTTCTTTCCAATTTTTTTGCCCATTCACATCTGCCTCCGATTTTGATTCCTTTGTTCACACTTTCTCAGATCGCCATTTTTCATTTGGCCATTTTGCATTCATCGCATTTTTCCCTTTGTTTGGCATTTTTCTCCCCGCCGATTTTTGTACCCTTCGGCGTCGCTTTTTCGCATCTTAATCTTTGCCCCCCCCAGGGGGAAAATGTTTTTGGTACTTAAGTATTGTTTATCGTCTAATTTGGGGCACACATTCACCTCTTGCTCTTCACTCGTTTCACTCCTCACCATCTTTTTTCTTTTTGCTGAATCATTCCCAATTTTTGACCCCCTCAATAATCCTTATCGCCCTTCCCTTCCTCCAATTTTCACCATATAATCCATCAACATCTCGCATATAATCATCCACCAATTTTTGACCATTTTATCATCATCATCACCAATAAACATTTTGTCGGAAAAGTGTTGAAAGGGTCAGAAAGCAAAAAGGGGGGAAAAATTCGCTCGGGAACGAAGTGACCAAAGGGGAGCCAAAGCCCCGAGAATCGAAGCGGGGGACAATCCCCCGCAGAGCAGCAGCAAACAAGGACGGGAGCCAGTTCCCGGCGGTTGACGCAGTTCGCGGCCGGAAGTCCAACTCTTCTCCCGAACCTCAACCGGGAGCGCCGACAGCTCTTCAAAAAGTCGGTGGTGCCGTTACAGCAACAACCGCAAACCCCATCTTGTTTGTCCTCCCCACCCCCTCCCCAGTTCACTCCCTTGGGCACGGACCCAACGGCAGCAGTAGCAGTTTCAGGAAATTGAGTGAATTGGGCCCGAGGGACGGGAGAGAAACTCCCGCGCACAGACCCCCTAGCCGTCAGCGCCGGCCGAGTTTCTTTGCCACACTTATATTAAAAATTCAAAAAGGACTGAAATTTTTAAAACACATATTTTTCTCTGAGTTTTTTATTCCTTTTAAATTAAATTTATTTGGAATTAATTAAAACCTGAAAAATGCCAAAATTGCTCATAATTTGGCATTTAATTAAAGGTGAAAATGTGATACATTTTATGAATTTGGAGGGAATCATGCAACGATTAACAAATTTGCCTTAGCTTTTGGATGATGATTTACTTATATAATTAATAAACTGAACAGTTACTGACTGTACTGCTTGAACTTGGTGCCTATCAGGGATGGCATTCCGAGGCCCCAAATTTTTCGGAACTCAGAATTCCGAGCCATCTTTTACAAAAAAAATGGATGACACCGCAAAAAATATAAATAATACACAGAAAAAAAGTTAAATTACCTATAAAAAAATTTTAGAATTATAAAATAAATGATGGCAAAAAACATTATATATATATATCGGTCTACGTCAGTTGGGCCCCAGCATATTTTTCCACTATAACTTTTTTCTTTGTCACCCAAATCCAATAAACTTGGTATCACTCGAAAGCTTAACATGTTTAGATTTTTTTAAGCTATTGCTTCGAGACCGCAAAATCCGAAAATGGCCTATAAGAAACCAAGATTCTTTATTTTATTTTTTTAGTTAACCAAATTCTATAAATTTGGCATCAATCAAAATCTCTACTAGTATTGAGTATTTACTAATAGAACTTAAGCGATTGAGGAACACACCCAAAATTGGTCCATTAAAAATTGCAAAATTTAATTGTGTTTTGGACACAAAATTTAAAGAGTACGCTTGGCAAAAAAACGCACATCAAAACCTTGTTAAACGCATTTTTAACTTTTGAACTCACATCGTTCACTGTCTCCATGCCCGCTGTGTTCTGCTCCGGGTTCTCAATGACAACAAGCGACTGTTCGTCGACCACCATTTCGCCGCGTTCGGTGACCATCACCTGAACAAAACAACATTTTTTTTTGGCGCCGAGCAGAAAAACGGGAAATCTTGGCCATTTCCGCCAAATTTTGACCATTTAGAGTCCAAATTTTGAATTTTTTATCTCTCTCTCTCTTTCTCTCTCTCTCTCTCTCTTTCTACCTGCTCTTTCTCTCTATCTTTCACCTCCCCTCTCTCTCCATAAAATTATAATTTGAATTTTGACAATTTAATTAAAATAATTAAAAAATGGTAAAATGTCTGACAAAATGTAAGGCTCAGATTCTTGAAAAAATCACGACGAGTTACCGACCTCATCCGGTCTCGGACTCCGACTGCGCCTATCTCCAAAATCTGCTTCAAAATTAAACTTTTTCAAGCCCTGATAGCCTAAACATTCTGTTTATTAGGAACATTATTTCTGTTCAAGCGTCACATCCTGCTGTTGGGGGAGGAGGAGGAGGAGGACACAGTTTATTCAATGATGAAGAAACAAAAATAAAATATAAATTTCTAAAGTAAGAAAATTGGCCAGGAAATGGTGAAACGAAAATAATAATAATAATAATTATTATTATTATTATCAAAATACTTAGAAATGAACGAACTTTGCATTTCGACATGCAGCAGGGGTTTGCACTGACAAGCCATAAACAGAAAAAAAAATCGGATGGGAATATATATAATTCGGGTGGTTCCCCACACCCAAAAATTGAACTTTGACTATTCTCAATTGTCTGCATTCCCATAAAAATTTAGTTTCATTCAACAAATTAGATTGCTTTTAATCACATTATTTATGGACATCAATTAGTGTTAATTAATGGGTGGGTGACAATTAAAACGTTTGTCCTCTTTGCTCCTGATCTCCTCTTTTTTTGTTGGTTTTTCATTCTTCAATCACCCACTCGGAATTCACTTTCATTTCTGCTGGCCGTTTTCTGTTTCAATTAAAAATGGCATTGACTGAAAATGTCAATTTTTATTGTTTACTTAATTATTTATTTAACCAATTGCCATCGGCACCAAAAGTGCCACAATCAAAGACAATTCGCCGACACGGAGACGGGCAGCGAACGAATACCAGGGCGGGTAGTACTCAGCTGGACAGAAAGAAAAATAAAAATTATATGAAAATTTAAATAATTCAATTCAATTATCCTAATTATAGGCATTTACATTTTACAGGCAGTTTTACATTAAAATAGCTATGTAAAAAATAATTAATTAATAATAGCAAATTAGTAATTAGTTGTCCATAATAGGCACTTATTTATTATAATCATAATCAATCTATTCTTTATTCATATGAGGAAAAGATTTTCGTAAAACAATTTTTGGCCTAGTCTTTAAAAGTGCCGAAATAGGCGTAAGTCCGAAGCCCAACATACCAAACTTTTTGGAGCCGATTAATATCGTTTTTTTAAACAAAATGTATTTTTTGAAATTCCCAAAAAGTTTGCAATTCTTATTGCTTATATTTGAATCAATTTAAAAATTAAAAACGAATTTTGGGGCGCCCGCGATGCCAATGGGCGCAGCCGAGGGAAAATTGGAAATTTTGGCGCTAGAAAAATTCATGAAAAATTATAAAAAAGTGCCGTTCTAAGAAATTAAATAAATTTTTCAACAATTTTTCCCCAAGTTGGGCCCAGCCAGGTTTTTGGACTATAACTTTTTTCTGTGTCAACCAAATCCAATATTATTGGTATCATTCAATAGCCAAAGTACATCAGAACTTATCAGTGATAAGTCAATGGTCAGCCAATCATTGGTCTGATTTGCTGATCAGAGTTCAGTCAGTTATCAGTCAATCATTCGACTGATTTGCTCGGTCTTTAATCAGCTAATCATTGGACTGATTTGATGATCAGTGGTCAGTCTGTGATCAGCCAATGATTGGACTGATTGCTGATCAGTCTATATCAGTCAATCATTGGACTGATTTGCTGACCAGTGTTCAGTCAGTTATCAGTCAATCATTCGACCGATTGCTTATCAGTGATGTGATCAGTCTATGATCAGCCAATCATTGCCAAATATTACATAATGCTCTTCATTCTAGTCTATATAGTTTGAAATGATTACTGTGCGTACAAACGTTGACACCGCACGTATCATAAGGGTTTAATAGTTCAGGATCTTCTTTTCTATCTTCTTTAAAAGCGGTAGCACAGTTAACGACAGTTGGTTTGTTATCTTTAAAGCCATCAATAAAACGACCATCGAATGTCGTGTAGTCTAAGCAGTGGAGATCTGATAAATAGGCAAGAAAATCAAAAAATGCACCTCTAAGATCGAGCTAAAATAAAAAAAAATATCCCTAAGAATTGGAAAATTTTCTCAAAAATTCAGCCCTCAAGTTTTTTTTCTTGACAAAACTTTGCATTTAAAAATGTCATTATTTTCTAAGAAAAAATTAGAAGGAAGTGTAACCTAATTTGCAACAGCAATCAGTGAATAAAAAAAATTGTGCTCAATTTAAGTGAACGAATAGTTAATTAGCTTAGGATGGGGATTTATATTTTGGAAATTTTGAAAATATTTTAATAAATCGAAAATGCCAACGAGTAAATAGATGATAAATGAAAAAAATTACAAAGCAAAAACTAATTAGCTTTTCCAAATCCATTTTTTCGAAAAGTAAGTAGTTAAAGACTTCAAATTTCAAAAATCAAAAATTTTCCATTCTTAGAAGTGTATCTTTTTAATTATAAAACCTATCCTTAATGGCTTTGATCCTCAAATTTTGCATTTTTGTGCGAAAATAACAAAACAATTCCAAGAATACACAAATTTTTATGTAATTTTATATTTGTTTTGAAAGGCCGAAAATTTTTTTTTATATTTATGTGTTTTGGTGAGTGAAATCTCGAAGATATTTCCATTAATTCTATAATGCCAAATTTTGTAAAAAGCTTCGTTTATGCCTCGGTCTTTGCCCTTTTTTGCTTCATTCCGACTTTTGTCCTACTGTATTGGTCCCCATGAAAATTTTATGTGCCCACCAAATCCAATTTTTGGGCACTTCAAACCATGTGGTTTATAATAAATAATAAGATTGGCTTTATGAGCATATCCATATCATGATGATCTGTTCCACTGTTTGCTTTTGGCTTACCCTCGCAATGGCACGGCAGCAAAAGGGCGACTGCGACGCCGAGCAGTGCACCGAACGAGCATGGGACGACGGCGGGCAAACTCCATTGGATTGTTCAGAGAGTTTTGAATGGATTTAAAAATTTTTGGAAAAATGGAAAATGAAAAAATGAAATGAGAAGGGTGGGGATGGACATATGTACCAACCAACCGACCGAAAGCCCATTCCAATGCCAACTCATATTTACATAATCAGCAATTTGCTGTGGTTAGGAAAATGGTATGGTGACTGAAAGTGATCGGACAAAACGATGATTCATCAGGAAAACAAATTAGGTGCAATTTGTATTAAAAATTGAAATAATAAACCCTCTGCTGGTGGGGGCTTCGTTATTGTCTCCGGGTTTATTATCTGCTGGTTAATGCTCGTTAACCCGGATTTAGCGCTAAACCCTGAGACGACGAGCACGAGGCCCCTGGATGAAAACTAGCCCATGGAATCCTAGACCTGATGGACAAAGTGCAGCAATTCGGGGACCAAACAAAATAAAATAGTACTGCTGGTACTGTACGGAGCAGCAAAACTGTGGCCCTAATTTTTATATTTAAATTAATTTATTGCATATCCAAACATTTTTTAACTCATGCCCAATTTATGCGGATAAATAAAATTTCTTATCTCAGCATTTTCTTTTTTCCCCTAAATCTCTCTCGGATTACTCGTTCATTTTTCTCGACTTTCCTTTCTTCGCCCAACCAGTTAGTATAGCAAAATTTGAATGAAGCGCCGTCCGTTTTTGAGCGCGTGGCATTAAAATTGTGGCGTTCTGATGGAGAGCGATAAAATGCTGTCGAGAGTGAGTGCGTATTGAGCTGAGGAAAATGAGGGACGGATCGGCATCTCGCTTCGTCAAAATTTTGACTCTCGCGCAGCCCCCCCCCCCCCCGTGTTCGTCATGTTCAACACGGCAAATGCCTTGTTCATCGTGTTCCGTTCATGCTGCTTTTGCATGCGGCGGACGGGGTGCTATTGCAGTGTTCGATTGGCGCGGTGCAATGAATGGATGGATGAAGAATGAATGGAGGATGAATGATGATGACCTCTTTCCCCCTCCCTCCCCCATTTTACTTCCGTCTCCCCCAAATTCGTCCGATCTGTTCCTCCGTCTCCGTCGTCACTCATTCAGCCGACCAGCAGCAACAACCAACACAACACAACTCGCCTTGCCGGTTGTGCGCTTCTTTTGCATATTCTCAACCATAAATTGAAGCCCTCAGGCGCTGCCGCCCATTCTCTGCCGATTGAGGGGCTTTTACTTTTGCAATTTGCTGCTTCTCCTCCTCCTCTGTGCTGCTGCTCACCACTATCACTCATTCATCCTTGAAAAATACTGCTTGAAGTTGTCGTCTGCCAGTCAAAGTTGGCTCCCGATTAATTTCAATTACATTTTTAAGTTGGTTATACTAAATTTAAATTTCCATGTCAAATTTGAGTAGAGAATTCCCGAAATTCCCTCACCTCTCCCCTTTCATTTTTGACGGTTCTATTCTTTGATTTCCTCGAACTTCGAGCTAACATTTGATTTATAAAAATTTGAGAATTTTCATTATTTTTGGCTCTATCATTTCATCGAGATTGGATTCATTCAACTCTCGAAATTCCTTTTGGATTGAGTCCATTCTAGATTAGCGGAAAGAGTGCTTTATCTCACAAACTGCTGCTGACTGCTGGGTGGGACTAGAGAAAGGCAAATCAACATTTTTCTCTTAGCGAAAATTGTTTTAATAAATATCAACATTGACGTTGATATTTATTTAATATCAACATAACATTATGCCATCAACGTAATATCAACGCTATTTTTAAAATTGGGATAATTTTTTAAAATTTAAAGCAATTTTTCAAAAATGACTTTTGGCGGAAAATAAGATGGGGAGAGAGATAACGCAAAAGTGAGAGGGTGTTATATTCAGCCCCAGTCATACAAAAGCATTTTTGGTAAAGAAGAATAAAGAAAAATTAATTAAAAAGAGAGTGTTATGGGAAGAGATTTAAGACAGAGAGAGAATAGAGAACATAGCGAGGAATCTGCGTCTCTTACCAAAAGAATCAGCGAAGAAGAGACATGAACTCCCTTCCCATTGCGCTCTCTATTGAAATTGTTTTCTCTACCTCCTTCATCAAAAATGTTTTGTATGACTGGGACTGAGATCCAGCACTCTCTCATTTTTGCGTTATCTCTCGCACTAAAATTATAAACCGCTCATATAAATTTTAAAAAATTTTCGCAAATTTTAAAAATTACGTTGATATTTGCGTTGATGGCATAATGTTAGTTGATTTAATTAAATATCAACATTTAAATTGATACCCCGCAAAAACTAATAAAAAGGTTGATTTGCCATTCTCTAGGTGGGACGGTGACCAAATCGGGGCAACATTTTGCCAATCGTTATTTATATCCCAAAAAGCTTGACATGGAACAGGATTCCCTCGGAAGTTTGGGGCCGATTTTAATATGAAAATATTTTTAAATACATTTAAATAGACGAGTCTTCTTGATTTTTTGGGTCCATGTAAGCCGAGTATTCGGGTCTTAACCCAAACAGCTACTTTAAATTTAAATACGTGTAAGAAGCGACAAAATAATAAAATTGCCAGATTTCTATATTTATTTTTGTAATATTCAAGTAAAAATAAATTATTAAGCGAAGCTTGGGTTATTAAAGGATGAAATCACAGTGTAATTTATCAATTTTTTAAGTTTTTCAATTTTTAAAATTAATATTACATAATGGCCAGTTTCTGGTGCCCAAACCTCACCCGGAATTCCGTTTTCCGATTTCCGACATTTTTGTGGTCGGAATTCCGACTTCTGATTTCCGAAAAATTTTTGGGGCCTCGGAATACCCCATCCCTGCTATGTACCAGAAGTCAGCAATTTGTGAGATTAAGCAAGGAGCAATTCCGCTAATCGAGAACTGACTCAATCCAAAAGACATTTGAGAGCCGAATGAATCCAAATTCAAGTAAATGATGGAGCTAAAAAAAAGTTATATAAATCAAGTGTTAACTGAAAGTTCCGGAAATTCGAAAAAAAACAGAACCTTCAGAAAAGCTCGGATGAGGGAATTTCGGGAATTCTCGACTCAAATTTGACATGGAAATATAACTCTCGCCAGAATCCCTGACATTCCGCCGGGTCTCTGACAAATACAAAACATTGATTAATAATAATATCTTAATTTATATACAAAAATTGTTTTTCAACAGAGCAATGCGACCTATTGAGGAGGAAGGCGATGAATTGGCCTCAGATTTTGATGGTGATGCTGTTGATGAACAACAGCAACATCAAAATGAACAGCAGCATGATGATGATGGTGAGGACGTGGCCAAAGCCGCCGAAGGTGGGACAACTACCGTATGCCGGCGGGCAGAGCAATCACCGCCACCACAGTACGGTAGTGTGGCGTCAAAGCAGCAACAACAACAACAACAACAACAACAACAGCAGAAAAGCCGACCCTGGTTTCGGGAGAAGCACTTCAAAAACGAGGCACCATTGCTCGAGTGAGCGTTTTGCCCCCCGTGTCCCCAGACATTTGTGCCACGGACATTTGTGCCTATGTCCAAAATCAAATTCAAACTAAAAAATCTTTCAAGCCCTGCTGATAGCCTAAACAGCATTAAAATGAAGAAAACCCAGTCTTCTTGTTGAAATTTTGTTGTTTGAATAATTGATGATTTTTTTAAATTTATTAACTGTCAAATTATCAGATACAATCCATTTTCTACCAATTATATAATGCTGTTTAGGCTATCAGGGATTGAAAAAAAAACTTAAGTTTTAACCCGATTTTGGAGTCCCGTTGTCGTTTGTCTTTGTCGTCTGCTGAATTGTCAATTTCAGAAAATGCAAAAAATTTAGGAAAATGAACAAGTGTTTTTTAGGTGCGTATATTCCGAATTAAAAGTTTATTTTGATGAAATTCTAACGCTAAACCTAAATTCGGCAGAACTAAAAAATTGATGCAAAAATTATATAATAGATGAAAGCATAAAAAAGTGAAAATCTGAGATCAAATTCATGATTAGTGAACTCTATTTTATCCCCTAGGTCTTTGGCTCAATAGCAACACGAATTTTTTATTTTCCAAACGAAATTTTATGCAAAAATTTTTTCAAAAAATCTAAAAACAATGTAAGAGTTACACGAGTTGTAATGATTTTGACGTCCAAACAGCCAAAAATGGGTAATTTCTGCGCCAATTTCGAATTTTAGGCAATATTTTGACTTGAATGATGGCCAACATGTGGTGCTGTTCAACTTCTTTACTGCTGTGTTCTTTCTGGTGGTTATGGCCGCGTGGGCGCAGGACTTTTATCTCTACGGAAAGTAATCCATCCAAAATTAAAATGAATTAAATAAATGGATTAAATAAAAAAAATAAATAGAATTAATAAATTACCTAATTGAAAAAATGACTTTAATTTAAAAAAAGTATTAAAATATATCCCTATTTAAAATCAATTAAATAAACGGCTTTAATTGAATGAACTTAAAAACAAAACATTTATTTAAGGTTTAATTAGGACTGACTCAATTAAACAATGAAAAATATGGGAAATTATAAAGAAATAATATTTTTGTATTTAATAATTCGCTGATCAGCTCAGTTTTTCATCTGCAATAAGAAAATTCATTTTTAAAATGCATCCATTCCAACTAAATTGTAAAAAAATATGTCAAATCGATTTATAAGCAAAAATAATTGCAATAAATTAAATAAATAATAAAAATAATTAAAAGAATAAAATAATTAAAATAAAAGACAAATAAAAATAATTTGTTTATTAAATTATTCGATTTATAATAATTACCAATAAACCAATGTATTAAAATTATTTAGCAAAAATTAATTTAATATAATTAATTTAAAATTTTACATTTTTCCCCGGTTTAAATTTCCCTAATTTAGCCACCCCCTATCTATTAGTTTTTGATTAATATTACAATCTATAAAATAAAGAAATGGTAATAAAAATAAAAATTAATTACTATCGGAGAAATTATTTAAAATAAAATAATTAAAACTAAAAGTGAATTTATCATAATTTTTTGGCTTAAATTTGTTAATAAATTCCAATTATTATAAATTATTTGTTAAAAACATTTAATTAATTTTTTTATTTAAATTGTTTCCCAATTTTCCGAATTGAAATTTCCCAAAATTCAGCCCCTTCCATCACTTGTGGCTGATCGCCTGGAACTTCCACCAATTGCCACAAACTCTGCTCATTTGGTCCATAATGTTCTGCTCCACCATTCTGTGCCCATTTTTCGGCATTTTCCTTTGGCAAAATTTGGCACCGCCCGAGGCGAAGACGGTTTGGCCAGGTGTTCTGCTCACCATGGGCTACATTGCGTATCAACTGGCATTTTTCTACTATTCAATCCGTGCCATTTTCTGGCTCAACCTTCAGGGGGCATGTGAGCGGAAAGGGCAAATAATGCCAATGGAAAAATGCCGTATTTACTGAAATAAAGCCCCCCCCCTAAATTAGAGCCCCCCCCCCCGCCTTTTTTTGAGGTGGGTCGAAAAATAAAGCCCCCGGGGGCTTTATTTTAGGATATACAGTATATAAATTGATTTTTGCACTTTAATATAAATAATAAATTTTGCAATTAGACAAACTCAATCATAGAGACCCATTTTTTGAAAAAAAACATCAAAAATTAACTTTTTATGCGAAATAATATCTGGCAGTGAAAAGGTTTCTGCATTCGATTAGTGAAAGTGTCGGGATTTTGAGTCTCGAGTTTTTAACAAGTTCGGGACCAATAAAATTTAAAAATTTTTAGCAAATTTCGTTAAATTCTTTCATTGCAATAAAAAATTTGTTTTAGGCTCCTTCATCATCACGTGTGAAAATGTTTGTTCATTTTCATGTTGTTCACTGTGCCCTTCTCATACATTTGGCCAATTTAGACACGAATTGCGATGAAAATTCATTCGTTTTTTCGCGAAAGTTTGGCAAATTACGGCACCATTCAACGGGTAATCATGATCAAAAACAAAAATGCCGAAATTGTAAAAATGATCAAAGACAATTTTAGTCAGAAAAAAGTGGTGAAAGTGAGAGCAGTGAAGAAGGGCCATGTCTGGACCAGTTCATCTACTTCATGTTCTGTCCCACGTTCATCTACAGAAATGAATACCCACAGTAAAAAGATGATGCACGAAAAATGTTCAATGACAACTCGTACAATAAAAAATTACCAAATAAAACCTAAGCCTAGGCCTAGCCTAAAGCTTAAGCTTAATCCTAAAACTTAGGGCGTAGCTCAAGCTAGTGTACGAGAACGTTTTGTACGAGTTGTCATGACATCTAACAAAGTGCCATTTTTGTTACTCAAACTCGGCAATACCTTCCCCCTCCCCCGTGGTTCAGAAGTCCGACACGGAGTTGGCGCAAAGTTGGCCGCCACTTAGTCGGCTGCTTGGCCTCCATGTACTTCGTCAGCCTGTGCTTCTCCCAGTGGATCATCCCCCATTTTAGGCACGTGTCCTGCAAGGGCGTAGCCAGGGAGGGGAGCTGCTGAGGGGCTAAAGCCCTACGAAATTCAAAAAAATTTCAATTAAATTATAATTTTAAAAAAGAAAAGAATTGAATTAAAAAACAATAATTATTTAAATATAAAAATTATTTACTATATTAAATTAAATTATAATAAAAAGAAAGAATTTTAATTAATCTAATTAATTAAAAAAACATACCTCTGCAGAAGCAGAAATTTTCGCCTAATTAGATAAATAAATTAAAAAATAAATATTTCGCATTTGCCAAAACAATATTCTTTCGGCATCGAATTCGGTCTAAAAAAATTTTTTCAAGGAATGTAAGCACATGCTTTTCCGATTTCCCCCTTTTTCTATTCAGTGCCCTCTCTTATCCCGAGGACATCCGAATGCATTTGCTTCTGGCCACCATTTTCCCCTCCATTATCCCCGGTTCAATTGCGCTGTTTCTCGGCATTTTCTATGGCCTTTTGCATTCATGTACAAAATATTTAATTTTTTTTATTTTGATTTTGGAAATTCTAATTTTTCAGGGCTTTCAATGTTTGCAGAAGCTTTGCGCTTCGGCGATCGCCGTTTTTACGCGGTTTGTTCGCACAGAAAAAGAGACAAACCGAAAAATATGGCCCAAAATGCCCAACAATTTTTTTGTCGTTTTTTTGTCCGTTTTGGCATTTGTGCCAAATAATAATGGCACACATTTCGTTCTCCCCATTTAGAATTGGTGGAGCTCACGGAACATGGCCGAGTATTATCGCAATTGGAATTTGGTCGTCCACGACTGGCTTTATGCCTACATTTACAGGGACATTTCGATGGTAAAATGGGCCGAAAAATCCATGGGGATTTGGCATCCCTAGGGGAGCAATTGAAAAATGGTGAAAAGAGATGTCGATCAGTGATGCAATCAGACACGTCCCGAATTCATATTCTCGACATTTTTTTGGGGGGAGGGGGTGGGGTCGAGAGCAATTGGATTGGTAATTACTAAATTCTATTCAAATTTTTATAAAATTCACTTTTAAATATCATTAATAATAATAATTATTATTATTCTTATAAATATTATTATTTTCAAAACTTTAAAATTTTTATTAAAAAAAACGGATCTCTGAACCTTTTTTGGGACGTTTCAAACAAACAAAAAATGTTTATAAAAAGGATAAACCGGGTAACACAATGGGAACACGGATTAAATACCGTATGAAAATTTTTAAGAAATTTTCAAAATTTTTTAAGCTCCTCGGCATGCGCTGGGGCCCTGCGGTGTCCCAATGCCTCGTCTTTTTCCTCTCCTCCTTCTTCCATGAGTATTGGTTTGCGGTCAGTTTGCGCATGTTTTATCCGGCCATCTTCACACTTTACTTCATTTTTGGCGGTGCGTTAAATTTTGTTGGCATAACGCCAACTTTTTGTAAAATCAAAAATAATAATATTTTTAAATTTCACAGGAATTTTCTTTCTGATCTCGCGCATGATAAAAAGGCAATATGTTTGGAACACATTGATGTGGTGGAATTTGCTTATCGGTAAGGCGAGATCGCTTATTGGGCAATATTTAAAAATTAAAATCCCATAAATTTACATAGGTTCTAAATGTGGGGTGTTCTAGCTTCATTTTGAAGCTTTTTGAGCGGCAAAAGAGGGCAAATTTCAAAAATTAGGCTTTAAGAATTTTTTTGTGCCGTTTAAATTTTTTGTGATTTTTGTAAATTTGAAAATTAATAATTGTGGAAAAACAATAATTTGACAACTATTTTCAAAATATTTCTCGGCGACATTCACCGGCAGTTCGGCACCACCTTAACTAACACTAATTCCTATCTAATTTTTTTTAAATATCCGAACCCCCCCCCCTCCATTACCATATTTTTAAAAGAAGCAAGAGGATATGATGCTTTTTGAGCCCAAGCGAGACTTTATTTTTTGTGGCACGCGTTTAATCAGGGGGTGGGACTTATGGGCTTAATCCACTGGAAATCCCAATTTCTACCATGATTTACGTGGAGCCTGTATTTGTCTGAATTTGGAAACTGGGCCATTCATTCATTCTTTCTGGGATCCCGGCCGAATTCAACTCACAAACTCACAAATCCCCCCCCCCCCCGCCACAGGCACTGGAATTTTTGTGGTCGGTTACGCTTCGGAATGGTACGCGCGTCAGCGATGTGCCCAAGTGTACCAAAACGTGTTGGTGGACACGCTCGTGCCCCGCAGTTGGGCATGCCATCGGATCAGCTAAAGAAAAGCCATCCATTGATCCAAAACATTTGAAAAATAATTTATTGTAAATTTTTGAGCATTTTTTATGTAGATTTTGTTAGAATGCATAATGTATATTACAAATATTCACATGGCTAAGTGGTTTAAAAAGTAAAAATTTTCAATAAATTTTTTTGAAATATTTCGTCACCGTAAATGCGCTTTTCTTAGCACAACGGCGAAAACGGCGTCGGCGGAGGGAAAGATGAAAAACGAAAATCACACACAAAAAATTGTTAAATTTCCCCCCCCCCTTCCCCGTTTTTTTGCTTTGTCGGTATGGAAGGTGGATGATCCAAATCAGATTATGAGGCGCGGGGCATTGGTGGCGGCAATGTGCAAAAAGGGGGAGAAAAAGGCGGGGGAGATAAATGGGATTTTTGCTGTTTTAAACATTGCCAAGTTTATCCTTTTCAATATCTCCGAGTGCCATGCCGTGTTGATGAATTCTAATTGTCTCAAAGAACAAGCCCAGTGGTTGTTTCGGAGTGTGCCGTCCTCCGCCGGCGCCGCCGCCGTCGTTTGTGGGCAGTGCCGTGCCGAATGAGTAATCCATTTGCTCATTGGGAATTTGGTTGTTAAAGAGTCTTGGTTTTTAGTCTCGAGTTAATTTTGATGCGTTTTTTGTGTCAGTCTTAAGCACAAACCGAACTTTGTTAAACAGTGGTCAATCCAAACGCAAAATGCCAAAATATATTTTTGTTGCCAACCGGTCAATTCGTTGGCATTTGTCATAGGGGGTCAAATCTTTTCAATTTTGGAAGAAATCAAAAATTTAAATTTCGAATTAAATTATAAAATTAAAGTATTTAATTTTGAAAAAAGGCAAAAAATTTGGAACGCTTCACGAATTTGCGTGTCATCCTTGCGCAGGGGCCATGCTAATCTTCTCTGTATTGTTCCAATTTTAGTATATGTCCATTTGGAATGAACAGAACAAACGGAACAGCTTTTCCTTATATATGAAAGAAGAGAATTTTGAGCAAGTCCATTTGGAATGAACAGAACAAACGGAACAGCTTTTCCTTATATATGAAAGAAGAGAATTTTGAGCAACTTTTGTGATGGGTTTAATGGCAGCGAGGCACAGCATCTTAGCTGCGATCTCTCAATACACTCTTTTTCTTTTCCCTACACACTCTCTTTACATCTCCCATTTCTTTGCCTTCACTCTTCCATTTTCTCTTCCCTCTTCTTTGCCCAGCTGTGCATTTGTCTGACTGTTGCTACCTTTTGGAGGGAGAGAAAAAGACGGCGAGCAAAAGAGTGAAGAAGATTTCATCCAAAGGACACACGAGCATGGGAAGGAAATAGTGCACGGCTCTTGGGGAAAAGAAAAGAGTGTGCCTGTGGAAAGAGTGCCTTCTCATCGCTCTTTTTCTGTCCATCTCTTCCCCCACTTTCCACCCCATCTCCCCCTCATCCTTCCATCGTTCCTTTCAATGGACTTGCTGCTGCTCTTTAAACTTACCTGGCTGGGGAGTTCCTGCGATCACCAAGGCAGGGCTCCTGTGGCGAGGCTCCACCATTGCACTTTCGGTCGGGGCTGACCCGCAGGGCGGTCCCGAACTGGGATAGGCCCACAGCTAAATTTTTGAGTGCTGGGGACGGCGTTCGCGCCTCCCCTTTAAAACCTTTGCTTTATCTACCGTATTTCCTCGATTATAAGCCCCGGGGCTTATATTGTTCAACCCCCTCCAAAGGGGGCTTATATTCGAGGGGGGGCTTTTATTGTTCAACCCCTTTCCCTATATAAATTCTTAAAATTTTTTGCTTACTGCATAATGGTACAATTTAAATCTTAATCTAAATTTTTGAATTGAAAAGATTTTTCATTTTTTGGCCCTTGGAAATTTAGGCGAATGTTTGAAAATTCATAATTCACTTCTAAATGAATCAATTAAAGTGCAAAAAAGCATTAAAAATAGAGAAAAATCTGGAGCATTTTATACTTTTTTAGAATTTTCTATCTTCAAAATGAAGAAGTTATTACATAAATTTTGGAAAAATTCGTTTTTTGAGAAAAAAAATTAATAGCGCTGTTCTGAAAAGGTTTTTTGAAAAACACGAAATTCTTCCTCTATAAGCTTCTGTTTATTCTATATTTTTATAAGACTTTTGAAAAAAAGTACAAAAATAAACTGATTTTGGAATTCGGGATCATAGATGGAAGCAAATGGTTTTTTTGGGCCATGGGTTCAGATCCACTTGCCTGTAAAAATGTTTTTTAGGGTTTTTGGGACCACTAATCAAGAACTTGGCATCCATTTTGCCCAATTCCAAAGCCTTGATCCGAACTCGAAACCCCAAAAATAATTTTTTAAAAATGTTGCAGGCATGTGGATTTGAACCCATGGCCCAAAAACCCATTTTTAACAAAACAAAAAATATATTGGGTATAATATTTCTATATTTGCTTGAAAATTTTTTAGTGATTTTCATCAAAATCTTTTCCAGTGCAATTTATTAACAGAAATTTTTTCTAAGCTATTGCTTCGCTATTAGACAATTTCCAAAAAAGTTATACATGAAAATTGCGAAAAGTCGAAATTTTTGAAGTTTTTTCGTAATAAAATTATTCCAGGCTTGAAAATCTTTTCGCTTTTGGTAAGGCTAATAGAGCATGTTAAGAGCTTTCGAGTGATACCAACAATGTTGTATTTGGATGTCAAAGAAAAAAGCTATCGTGGAAAAAGAGCTGGCGCCGAAACGCGAGCACCGAAACGCGTGGGTCCCGTTTGTACATTTAGTCTTTCTAAAATATTTTATGAATTTTAAAAAAATACTATTTTTTTCAGAAAATTTTTGTGTTTTAAAAGTATTTAAAATAACAAATAAATATTATAAAATTATCCATAAAAAGCGACGAAGAAATTGATGCAGAAGTTTCCTAATATTTTTTTGTTAATGTTTTATTAAAACAAATTGTTCAATAGTTTTTGCACGTTTCTGACTTCAAAAGTTTTGTAAAAAAATTTTTTTTGAGGGGGGCTTATATTCGAAGGGGGCTTCTACTCGAGGGGGGGCTTCTATTTTTCAACCCCCCTCCAAGGGAGGCTTATATTCGAGGGGGGGCTTCCATTCGAGGGGGGGCGTATAATCGAGGAAATACGGTATTTGCTTTTTTAAACATTGCCAAGTTTATCCTTTTCAACACTCCGAGTGCCGTGCCATGTTGATGAATTCGAACTGTTTTTCTCATAATGTTCAATTTTGGATGATTTAAAGTCGCTAAGAAAACTTTAAGAACGAGAACGAAAATGTCCCCCTGCCGTACAAAAACGTCTCCCTTACGGAAACAACCATAACGACCCTGACCGTGCACTTCCGGTTTACCTCAGTTGGGCTCCAGCATATTTTTGGACTATATATATTTTTTTCATTAGAAACTTTACGATATTGGCATCATTAGAAAGCTTTCTGGTCTATTAGCCGTACAAAAGCAAACTCGGGGGGAAACGATGCGGGGGGGGGGGGGGGGGGGAACGAGCTGCTCCCCATTTTTCGGCGGGGTTTCCGTCCTAGAATTTTTTTTTGAATTTTGAAAAATTTTGAAAACTTGGATTTGGCGGAAACGCACTATTTCCCAATCTAGCACACTCGAGCTAGAACAATTTTTTCTCGACAGACGGATTTTCTGTTTTTTTTGATACGCTATTCAAAATTTCTGTTGTAAATGGGGAGGGGGGAGGGGGGTGGGAGTTCGGCGGTGCATTTTGAATTGCCTTTTTAAATGCCTCAGGACATTTCAAAACAGGAAAATTGACAAATCGGTTAAAAGCAGAGTTCCCAAGTTTTTTTTCAAATTCGGGACAATTCACACAAATTTCGCGCAACGAGTCGCGCATGATGATGCATCGTTTTTTGCAGGCTCTCCTACACCCGACCATGTTGGATGAACGGCTTCGTCACCGCGTGGAACGAATGTTGGAACAGATGGCGGACCAGTGATTATACTCACTGATTTTGGATGCAAATTTTTAAAACAAATTAAATTGAATCACTTTTATATTTTTGCATTCCATACACTTTTAGAATTATTTCATCAGTAAAACATGAACTTTAATTGTTGTTTCGCATAAATTGAATTGCCTTTTTAAATGCCTCAGGACATTTCAAAACAGGAAAATTGACAAATCGGTTAAAAGCAGAGTTCCCAAGTTTTTTTTCAAATTCGGGACAAAAAAACACTAAAAATTCAAATCTAGACCCGGAAATTCAGATTTTTTTGCAAAAAAAATATAGCGCTAAGAAAACGCATGAAAACATGAAAATTCATTTAAAACAATATTCACAGGGCTCCAACTGAAATTTTTGCGGCGTGCTTTTAAAATGTTTTTGTATGTTTATAGAGGAGAGTAAATTTTTTGTAAAAAAATTTCAAAATTTATTCAATTTTTTGCTTTTCAAATAATCCTTGCCTCTCTCCTCCACTCAAATTTATGAATTCATATTTTTTTAAATGTATTATTTTCCATTGCTCCAATGGCTTTTAAAAGTTTTATTCCTTTTTGGATGAAGTGATTTTCGGATAATGGAATGATGATCAAGTGGGAATCAGATCAATAAGGTGGTGGGCGAGTGAGTGATTGCTTATCAATGGATCGATCACTCTCCGGACGGCAAAGGATGACGGTGTGGTGGGTGTGTACTGCTCCAACTTTATGAGGACGATGGCATTTGTCCTACTCCTCCTTCCTCCGGCGTTCATGTGCTGATCAGCAGCACAATTCAATCCGTGTCGCTGATCAGAGACGGTCCAGCGACACTTCGGCTTCCTCCGGGTACTCCAATTCCCAAATGCGCTTCAAATGTTTGCCCTTCACGTCACGCGGTGTGCCAAAGTTGGTCACCAGCTTCTGCGAGTCGCCCTTGTTCCATCCGGCCTGGGACGGGATGATCGCATCCGACTTCTTCATATCCTCGTAGGGCAGCTCGCCCGCCTCCGCCTGCTGCGTGCCATAGCCCATGCCCGCCTGGAGGGTGGTGCCGATGCCTAAAAATGGTGAAGGGGAGGGAGGCAGGGACACTGAGTGAGAGAAAATTTCATTTTATCATAATTTTGGGGGACATACATAAAAAGGGGGTGGGGGTGGGTCGGAAAAATATTTTAAATTTTCAAGATTTACGACTCCCCCCCCCCTCCCCCACCTCTTTTACACCGGCTCCCCCCCCCCCCTTCGCTGCGAACCTCCCCTCTCGCTGGTCCCCTTTGCGTGCGAGGGGGGAGGGAGTCCGACCCCCCCCCCCCTAAAAATGTATATTGGGGGATTTGATTATTGTTCACTTGCACTTACCTTCCGCCGATTTGCGATGCGATGCGTTGGTCGGCGGTGTTGGCATTTCCTGGACGGGGAAATTATTTCATTTCACGTCTGAATTTTTCTACGCTATGTTCAACCCGAATTTGGGCCTTCGTTGTTTTTTTACCCCCCCCCTTTTACAACCACCCCCCCCTTTTGGGTATTAAACTTTAAAAACTTGCCATAGAAAAGACAGGAAAAAGCCCATCTGTAATTGGCGAAAGATTAAATGTTTTTTAATTTTTATTTTTATTACGTTTCGGGAATTCGGCGTTTGTATAGCTGAAGCCTCTCAGGCCCCATCTGCTTCTGCTGCTGCTCGTCGTCGTCGTCGTCTGCTGTGCTTCCGGCGGCACTTCGGCACTTTTCGGCTTCTCCCCCTCCTCCGTTGTGCATTTGTTTCTTTCTTAATAAAATAATCGAATGTTATTTAAAGCATTAAATGTGTCAAAAAATGGATGGTGTTTACGGCATCTCTTAACACAGCTAATGACGATCCAAACAATGATCGCTCCGGCTCCAATGCCTCCGAAGATCGAGCCAACAATGATCCATGGCGAAGTACCGCCTGCTGAAAATGTTCGACCAAATTAAATTTTGAAAACAAAATTTAAATATTTGGCCAAAATTTGGGTTACGGTAATTACTGTATTTGTGTATTTGCTAGGATTGGGTGGGACGAGGGTGCCCATCACCGGACAAGTTTTTTCCTCCCCCTCCCGAAAAAGGAAAAATATAATTTTCAAACAGAGATTTTCCGAAAAAAAAATTCTTAGGAAGTTTTTCGTAAAAAATTTCAGGAAAATGAAAAAATTTTCAGCGATTTCTGCACAATTTTATGATGAACTATTTACTAAGTTTTTCAAGACCAAAAAATCGTTTAAAATGTTTCAAATTTTTTTCTTTGGATTGTGCCATTTCCAATCCAAGTGCCGCCCCGCCATCCCCTGCTGCTAATGATCGCGCTTTTCCCATCTATTAATTAATATTTTTTTACCCTCGACTTTGTCCACGTGCGGCTGCTGCTCCTGTTGGCCCAACGACTGAAAAACATGGAAAATGGCATTTAAATTAACGATTATTATTTTTTCTTAGATTTCAAAAACTTTGAAAAATCATTAATATAAAATTATTTTACTTCTTGAAATTTCTTAAAACAAATTGTTCCGCGAGGGGAAAAATTTTTATTTTTTGGTTTAAAATTTTAAAAAAAAATTTTTTCCTCAATAAAAATTATTTTTAATTTTATGTAGAATAACAAAAACGCTGCTGGTTACGAACCTGGGCTCTATTTTATGAACATTTTATTTTGCCTTGATAAACTTTAAACAAAAGTGCGAAATTCGAAAGATTTAGGTTTCGCATTTTTGTTCGAATCCTCCAATTCGGGGGCCCGAGGTTCAGAATTGGTCAAAATGAATATCACACATATTGTTGTGTTAAGTGACCCCAAAAATGGCAGAAAAGGGATTAATTAAAGAAAAAGTATTAACCCACCCGTGGTCCTTCCGCTGCGGTCGGTGCACTGCTCGGCCCCTGTTTGTGTTGTGCTCCAGTAGGTGCTGCTCTTTCATGCTGACCGCTTCCACTTCCGCTGGTCCCTCCGTTCGTCACCGCCGACGAGTCCTGCCATTTTTAGGGAAATTTACCACAGAAGTAATAAATAAAAAATGGGTGAAAAAGCCCAATAATGCAAGGCCTTAGGCAGGGGGCGGCTGAGGGGGCTAAAGCCCCCCCCCCCCGAAATTCAAAAAAGCGGACCAGGTCGATCGGGCGCCGCCGGACCCTAAAAATCTCTATTTTACTTAAAAAAGTAGCTCAAAGTCGCAAAATTTGGTCATTTTTTGTGTAAATCTGTTAACAAATTACACTAAATTTTTAAAAAAAATTGAAAAAACTTCGGCTTCGAAAATTTCGGGTTTTTTGGGCTTCGAACCTTTAGGCTTCGCCTTCGGCTTCGAGTGCTAAGCCGAGCTTCGGCCAGCCCTGCTTTAGACAGACGAGAATTTTTTCCTCATGGCGTCCAACCGGCGGCGCCCAATTGACCCCCACCGAACTCTTGGCCCAGTTCGACCCATTCCGCCCCAACTATATTTAATTTTAAAGTGCCCCTCTCTCTCTCCACCCGTGGTCCCTCCGTTTCGGTCAGTGCACTGCTCGGCACCGGTTTCTGTTGTGCTGCTTCGGCATTCTGCTGACCACTTCCGCTGATCCCTCCGCTGGGCACCGCCTTGAGCTCCTGTCAAAAATGAATGATAATGCATTTAAGTTGGTGAACCCAATATTTAATCTATTTAATTTTAATTACACAAGGCATCAAAGTGCCGATAAGTGTCACGGGATAATCTCTAAGGCTGGCAATTGCTAATTGGATTTAGGCTATTTAAAAATGCAAAATTTGTGTGATTTTGAATATATCTGTAACAAAATTTTTGACTTTATTTGCACTTTTGTGGAAGGTTCGCTTCTGAAAATCATTAAGTAATTCCGATTAAATTTGCTTGTATGTTTTTCACCCAAATTTATCATTTTTTTCATTATTTGCATACAATAAATCAATTAGCACACACAAAAAAAAATGTATTAATAAAAAATTATATATATATATATGATTTTATTGACTTTCATTATGAGGTGAAGCCGCAAATGTCCGAAAATGGCACTTAAGAAATGGGCTGCAAATGTCCGGGACGCAAATGTGGGGTAAAAAATAGGGGGGGGGGGACATTAAAAATTTCCAATTTTCTACGTCGGCTCCTATCGGCACCGCGTAACGGTACCGCCTGACCCGCTTGTTCCCGAATTTTTTTTGAAAAAAGCGCGCCGCAAATAAGTTTTTTTAAGCAAAAAAAAGATGTCGCTTTATATTTCAGGACCCCGCTCACCCCCCCCCCCAAATGAGTGAATACAGTACAATTTTAGAAAAAATGGTTCCAAGATTCAACTTCCTTTTTTTGGTTGACCAAATCCTTTAAATTTGGCATCAATCAAAATCTCAACTAGTATTAAGTATTTATTAATAGAACCTAAGTGATTGAGGAAGGAATACACCCAAAAAACGATCCCTTAAAAACTGCAAAATTTAATTGTGTTTTGGACACAAAAATTGAACCGTACGCTTGGCAAAAAAGGCCCGTCCGAACTGTTTATTACTCATTATTTTTAACTTTTGAACTCACATCGTTCACTGTCTCCATGCCCGCGGTGTTCTGCTCCAGGTTCTCAATGACAAGCGACTGTTCGTCACAACCATTTTGCCGCGTTCGGTGACCATCACCTGTGAACAAAACATTTTTTGGCGCCGAGCGGAAAAAACGAGAAATCTTGGCCATTTCCGCCAAATTTTGACCATTTTTTTAATCTCTTTCTTTCTCTCTCTCTTTCGCTCCTTTTCTCTCTTTTTTCTTCACTTCACTTCTCTCTCTCTCCGTCTCTCTTTCTTTCCCTTCCTTCTCTTTCCCTCTTACAAATTAGCTCTCTCTTTTCCCTCTTCTTTCTCTCTATCTCTCGCTCTCATTCTGTATCGCTTCCCCCCCCCCTCTTTCTCTCTCTCTCTTTCCATCTCCCTCTTTCCCCTCCCCTCTTCCCCCTTCCTCTCTCTTTCCCCTCCTCTCTCTCTCCATCTCTCTCTCTCTTTCCATTCCCTCTCTCTACCCCTCCCTCTCTGTCTCTCTCTCTCTCTCACTTTTAGAAATAGGCCGCAAAATGTCCGTGACGCAAATGTCGGGCCGCAAATGGCCGATTTTGGGGCATAAAAAGAGGAGAGGACAGACGGTATGCGCCAGGGATGGAATTCCGAGGCACCAAAAATTTTCGGAAGTCGGAATTCCGACCCTAAAAATGTCGGAAGTCGGAACTGGGAAGTTGGAATTCCGTGCCATCCCTGGTATGCGCATTTCCGTCCCTTTTCTTTTTAAACTGCCATCAAACCTACCCCATTGTTTTTAGTGTCATTTTGCAGTTTTACAATTGATTTCGACTTTCCAAGAGCAGCGGAAGAATTCGTAATGTAGCACAATAAGATAATACAGAATAAAGAGTAAGCGAGTTTAATCATTTTTAAATCTGACTGGAAAAATGATCGATTGAATATTATTGAGTGTTTTGGGATCACATTACTCATGACTGACTGATCTGTTGATCAGCGATCGTCATCTGATTGTGAGCAGCAGACCATTGGGCAGATCAGCTAATCATTGATCTGTCAATGATTAGCCGACCTGGCCTTGGTTTTATTTGGTAATGCTTATTGTTATTTATATTCTGCTGATCAGTGATTGGTCTCTGATCAATCAACCACTGGTACATAAATCACATAATAATAATTAGTGACAAACACAATACATAAAATGGAAGAAATTAATTGATGAAGAATTTATTCCGAAATTCCCATTAATTATCATTAAGAATTTTCAGGTTTTTTTGGCCATAACTTTTTTTAATCTTGCAAGCTAATAGAAAAGATTAAGAGCTATCGAATATTACCAAAAATAATGAGAAAAGTTATTAGCAACGGCGCCGAAAAGGTCGGCGCCGAAATGTGCGGTTCCCTCGAATGAGTATTGAATGTTTGGAAAATGTGGTGAGCCGAAGTGTCACAAGTATCGATGCGATCTACCTCAGTTGGGCCGGCACGATTGGGCCGGCACGGTTGGGCCCCAGCATAGTTTTCCACTATAACTTTCTACAACTTTTTTCTTTGTCATCCAAATCCAACATTGTTGATATCATTCGAAAGCTTAATGTGTTTAGAAACTTTTTCTAAGCTATTGCTTCGCGATTAGACAAATACCAAAAAAGTTATACATGAAAATTTCGAAACTCGAAATTTTGAAGTTTTGAAGTTTTTTCTTAATAAAAATTTTTCTAGGCTTTAAAATCTATCCGCTTTTTGTAAAGCTAATAGAGCATGTGAAGAGCTTTCGAATGATACCAACAATGTTGGATTTGGATGTCAAAGAAAAAAGCTATCATGGAAAATCATGCTGGGGCCCAACCGAACCGTGCCGGCCCAACTGAGCGGTTCCGGTATTGATGTGGGGTGACCAGAAGAGACGAGTCATTTCAGTACGGGAAAAAGATTTTTGTAAATTAATAATTTAATTTTAATCCACCATAAATATAATTTTGAGTTTTTATTTTATATTTTCCAAAACAATTACGGGAGTAAAAATGCACTGGTAAGAATTGAGTTTTTTTTTGTAAAATTAATCATTTTTTATTGAAATTCTATAGCCAAAATTTCAAAAAAAAATTTCTTGGCGACACCTAACGGCACCGCCGGACCCTTAAAATCCTTAATTTTCTTAAAAAAGTGGCTCAAAGTTGCAAAAATTGGTCATTTTTTGACAAAATCTGACAATGTATTGTATTCAAATATCCAATTTTTTTCCCGGCAGTGCCGCAAAAAGTTATTTTGAAAAAATATGACGCAAAAAGTTGTTTAATTAATAAAGGTAGTCTAAAATATAAAGTTAATAAATTTTTTGTTCGGGACACCAATTCTTGATGATTTTGCCCAAAATTGCCAATGGAACATTTTTTACATACAAAAATTATAATGGAATATTTTCTGCTTAAATTTTCAACATTTGAGATCGAAAGGAATCAAAAAGGAAGGGGACCATAAAATAATGTAAGGAGAAGAAGCCATTATATTATCGCTTTTGTGACTGATGTAAGCATTGGGGGAGGGACGGGAGATCCATCGCTGGAGGGGGCGGGGGGGGGGGGCAGGGCACTGATCGCGGACGATGTAGCATTGGATGGGGGAGAGAGTGCGGTTATGTAAGAAGCGTGTTGATGGGGTGGAGGGGAGGGGGGCGGGGGTGTACGAAGCAACGGGACGTTGGGATCGCTGGAGGGGAGGGCAGGGGGAGGGGGGCGAACGGCGGCCGATGTGGGAAGGGTGGAAGAAGGGAGACTCATCGCTGGAGGGCGGGGGGGGGGGGAGGGCACCGCCGATTTTGTGACGATAAACGCATCAAAAAACGGGCGAATGCAATTGAAAAAGAAGATTCATCATAAGTGATATGATTCATCACAGTTATCGCATATTGTAATTTCGATTTTATTGTGTCCATTGCAACAGGAGGGAAGAGGAGGAGGAGGAGGAGGGAGGAAGAGAAGGAGGGAGGAGGAGGAGGGAGGAAGAGGAGGAGGGAGGAAGAGGAGGGAGGAGGAGGAGGGAGGAAGAGGAGGAGGGAGGAAGAGGAGGGAGGAGGAGGGAGGAAGAGAAGGAGGGAGGAGGAGGAGGGAGGAAGAGGAGGAGGAGGAGGAGGAGGGAGGAAGAGGAGGAGGGAGGAAGAGGAGGGAGGAGGAGGGAGGAAGAGAAGGAGGGAGGAGGAGGAGGGAGGAAGAGGAGGAGGGAGGAAGAGGAGGGAGGAGGAGGGAGGAGGAGAAGGAGGGAGCAAGAGGAGGGAGGAGGAGGGAGGAAGAGAAGGAGGGAGGAGGGAGGAAGAGAAGGAGGGAGGAGGAGGAGGAGGAGAGGAAGAAGAGAAGGAGGGGGAGGAGAGGAAGAGAGGAGGGAGGAAGTGAAGGAGGGAGAATGAGGAGGGAGCAAGAGGAGGGAGGAGGAGGAGGAGGGGAGGAAGAGAAGGAGGGAGGAGGAGGAGGGAGGAAGAGAAGAGGGAGGAGGGAGGAAGAGAAGGAGGGAGGAGGAGGAGGAGGAAGGAAGAGAAGGAGGGAGGAGGAGGGAGGAAGAGAAGGAGGGAGGAGGAGGAGGAGGAAGGAAGAAGGAGGGAAGGAGGAGGAGGAAGAGAAGGAGGGAGGAGGAGGGAGGAAGAGAAGGAGGGAGGAGGAGGGAGGAAGAGAAGGAGGGAGGAGGAGGAGGAAGGAAGAGAAGGAGGGAGGAGGAGGGAGGAAGAGAAGGAGGGAGGAGGAGGGAGGAGAAGAAGGAGGGAGGAGGAGGAGGAAGAGAAGGAGGGAGGAGGAGGAGGAGGGAGGAAGAGAAGGAGGGGGAGGAGGAGGAGGAGGAAGGAAAGAGAAAGGAGGGAGGAGGAGGGAGGAAGAGAAGGAGGGAGGAGGAGGGAGGAAGAGAAGGAGGGAGGAGGAGGAGGAGGAGGGAGGAAGAGAAGGAGGGAGGAGGAGGGAGGAAGAAAGGAGGGAGGAGGAGGGAGGAAGAGAAGGAGGGAGGAGGAGGAGGAGGGAGGAAGAGAAGGAGGGAGGAGGAGGAGGAGGGAGGAAGAGAAGGAGGGAGGAGGAGGGAGGAAGAGAAGGAGGGAGGAGGAGGGAGGAAGAGAAGGAGGGAGGAGGAGGAGGGAGGAAGAGAAGGAGGGAGGAGGAGGGAGGAAGAGAAGGAGGGAGGAGGAGGGAGGAAGAGAAGGAGGAGGAGGAGGAGGAGGAAGGAAGAGAAGGAGGGAGGAGGAGGGAGGAAGAGAAGGAGG
Source organism: Heterodera glycines (assembly GCA_004148225.2). Taxonomy (NCBI): domain Eukaryota; kingdom Metazoa; phylum Nematoda; class Chromadorea; order Rhabditida; family Heteroderidae; genus Heterodera; species Heterodera glycines. Next base: position 2,934,996 of record CP049713.1, read on the forward strand.
GAGGAGGAGGGAGGAAGAGAAGGAGGGAGGAGGAGGGAGGAAGAGAAGGAGGGAGGAGGAGGGAGGAAGAGAAGGAGGGAGGAGGAGGGAGGAAGAGAAGGAGGGAGGAGGAGGGAGGAAGAGAAGGAGGGAGGAGGAGGATGAGGGAAGTTTGGTATAATATTATTTGCGCAACAACCTGCTCTTATAGGGGCGGATTTCGTGAAATTTTACATGATGCGTTGGGCAACCAATCTCAGGCCCGAATGCACAAGGGCATGGTCTCAGATACCTTCGGGGCCCATTATTGGAAGGCAAATGTGCTGCATCATTTCGTAAAAGTGCCAATTTTATATTTTCAGAAAAGCTTCAAACTTAACGCAACCAGATTTAAAAAAACTATCTCCGTTCTTTTTACCCAGCGAAATTTTTAGGGATTCCCTGTCTCTCTCTAACTCTATTTTCTTACTAAATTTTGCCAATAGTTTAAGAAAATTTCTCAGCTGTGCCTTTCATTCACCACCGGACGACTAATTCAATTGTTAAAATTAATAGACATTCCTGCATAATTGAACTTTGAATAGTCTCAATTGTCTGCATTCCCATAAAAATTTAGTTTCATTCAACAAATTAGATTGCTTTTAATCACATTATTTATGGACATCAATTAGTGTTAATTAATGGGTGGGTGACAATTAAAACTTTGTCCTCTTTGCTCCTGATCTCCTCTTTTTTTGTTTTTTTTATTCTTCAATCACCCACTCGGAATTCACTTTCATTTCTGCTCACAGTTTTCTGTTTCAATTAAAAACGACGTGAACTGAAAATGTTCAATTCTTTTGTGTTTACAGTATTTAATTATTCATTAGAAACTAATTAATTGGTGAATTTATTTGTTTGTTTTACCAATTGCCATCGGCACCAAAAGTGCCACAATCAAAGGCAAGACGCGTGGACGAGCAGCGAACGACGGAGTGGTTTTGGCGACCGGAGCGTACCAAGGCGGGTAATACTCAGCTGGGCAGAAATGATAAATAATAATTATTTTAAAATTTATAAAAATTATTTAATAGTTATTTTAATTATGGCCCTTACATTTTAAGCCGAGGGAAGCAAAATCTAAATGAAATCGTTATTCAGATAAAAATTACGTATATAAGAAAAAGTCCTCAATTAAAAAAAAGAGAATCTCAAGTATTTGTTGGAAGAGGAAGAGAAAGAGGGAGGAGACGTGGAAGGGAAAAGGGAACGACGAAAAGGAAGGAAAGAGAAATAGGGGAAAAGGGAGAGATGAAAAGGAAAAGGAAGGAGACAGAAAAAGGGAAAAAGGGAGGGATGAAAAGGAAAAGAGAGAAAGAGGGGAAAAGGGAGGGATGAAAAGGAAGGAGAGAGAAATAGGGGAAGAGGAATTAAGATGAAGAGGAATGAGGAGGGGAAAAACGTTTATGCCGCGTGCTTTTTGTTCAAATTATATATAGGAAGCAGGAAGGGTCCGGCGGTGCCGATATGCAGCACCGTGAAAAATTGAAATTTTGTTTGTTTCTTGGGGGGGGGAGGCTTTTTGCCAAAACTTCGGATAACTTTTTTTTATCGCATTTTCTCATTTTGTAAATTTTTCTCGCGGCTTTCCCATTTTAGGGCTACCAAGAAAAAAAATAGGGACATAGTTTCACAGTAAATTTAACAAATTGGGTGCATTGATTAATTAAGTAATTAAATTAATTTTCCCCATTTACCAAAGTCTCTGCCCTGGTTGGTTTTGCTGTGTGCGCATTTGCATGGCCAATTCCCATCAATTTTCGTTTCCTTTTTTATATCGCTTTGCAACTCCGAACTGTCACAAAACGTAGGCAAATTTTTCACAACCGCACAAAGTTGTGCAACAAATGTGTGTTTTCCTCCCTCTGAAAAAAAGAATGGATTTATTAAGCTATTCGAATTTTATGATCAATCATTAGGGATGTCAATTTTATGTAAATACATGTTTTTCTTTTTCCTGGCTTCTCCATGCTCTAAATAGTAGGAAAAACACTTTCTTTTTTGTGTTTGCAAACAAAAATCGGGACTTTTATTTACATATTTTTACATATTTCTGGGTTTTATACATATTTTACATATTTCGGGATTTTATACATATTTGGTACATATTTTGGACTTTTTCTTACATATTTTGCGGGTTTTTTACGGAAATTTTTGGAAATCCTCAAAAAAAAATCCAAAATTTTGGCAAATTTATTTATTTTTTATACATATTTTGAGAATTTTTGAAAATTTTATTTCTAGTGAAAAAATTTAAAAAAAACTTTTTTTTAAATGTACCCCTCCAAAAATAATTTTTTAAATGTTAAAAGGTGATTCTAAACATATTTAGGTCATTTTTATGCCATTTTATGCCTATTTAACACTTTACGAAGATTTTTTTCCCAAAAAATAACCATTTAAAAAAATTTTATTTACATATTTTCGTACATATTTTGGGTTTTTATACATATTTCTTACATATTTCGGGATTTTTTTTACATATTTATGTACATATTTTGACCAATTTTTGTACATATTTTTGACATCCCTATCAATCATCAAAAAAAAGAAAAGAAAATTAACCTCGAAATACAGTCCCTACTATATTATGTGATTATCCTGGATCAGCCAATCATTTGACTGATCTGCTGTTCTATGATGCAATGCGGACTGCGTGATCATTGAACTGACTTACTGATCAGTGATCAGCCTGTGACCAACCGATCATTAGACTGCCCCGATGGCCTGATGATCAGTCTGGATTGGCCCTGCTGATCATTGATCAGTCTGTGATCAATTGATAATTGACTGATCTAATGATTAATCTATGATCAAACTACCATCGGACTGACCCGCTGATATTCATCAGTCTGCGATCAACCGATCATTTGACTAGCCCACTGATCATTGACCAGTCTGCGACCGATCATTTTTAAATTTAATGAACAGTCTATGACCAAAACGATCATTGGACTAGCCCACTGATCATTGACCAGTCTGCGATCGACCATTTTGACTAATCAAATGATCAGTCTGTGATTAGCCAATTATTGGACTGATCTGTTGATCAGGGATCAGTCTGTGATCAGCCGACCATTCTCAAATATACATAATGCTCTTCATTCTGGTCTATATATTTTGAAACAATTACTGTGCTGACAAACAGCGACAGCGCACGTATCAGGGTTCTGGTACTCCAATTCTGGTGCCTTTTTTTTGTCTTCTTCAAATTCTTCAGTACAGTTTTTGAGTTGCGGTTTGTTATTTTCAAAGCCATCAATAAAACGACCATCGAGTTTCGTGTAGTCTAAGCAGTGGAGATCTGCTGCTGGAAAGTGAACGAATGGTTGATTAGATGATTAGATGTGAATTGTGAGGATTTATACAATATGTATTAAGGGGAAATCCCAAAAAATTTTGAATTTAATCAAATTTTATGCATATAGTAGGTACCAGGGCCGGATGTGGGGATGGAGAGCGACCGCGATCCGCGGGATTTTTTTTCGCGATCCAATTTTTGGTCTTGCGCTACACCCCTGCTGTTCGGTTCGGTCGAAATTAAGCCCAAATTTATTCGAAGCTCGGTTCTTTTGCCCAACCATAAAGCCAACCTTTTTTCAGGACCCTAAAATTTGGGACTAGTTCGTTTTGGCGCCAGCCCAAGTTTTCGGACTATAACTTTTTTTGTTGTTAACCAAATCTAACAATTTTGGTATCATTCGAAAGATCCTCACATGCTCTATTAGTCATACAAAAAACAAAAACAAAAATTTGGTCTGTAAAAAAGTTATTAAGAAAAAACCTCAAAATTTTTGACTTTTTTGCAATTTCACGTTATAACTTTTTTGGTAATTGACTAATCGCGAAACAATAGCTTAGAATTAGCTTCTAAACATGTTAAGCTTTCGAATGTTACCAAGATTGTTGGATTTGGTTTGGTGATCTGTGCTCACTGTGTTTGCTTTTGGCTTACCCTCGCAATGGCACGGCAGCAAAGCGACGGCGACGACGGCGCCGAGCAGTGCACCGAACGGCGCGGAAAGCAATGGACGGCGGCGGGCAAACTCCATTGGATTGATCAGAGGGCTTTGAATGGATTGAAAATTTTTGGAAAAAATGTAAAATGAATGGAAAAATGAAATGAGAAGGGTGGGGATGGAATATGTACCAACCAACCCAGCGAAAGCACATTCCAATGCCAACTCATATTTACATAATCAGCAATTTGCTGTGGTTGGAAAAATGATCGACTGAAAAAGTGATTGGACTAAAGGATGATTCATCGGGAAAATAAATTTGATGGAATTTGTATTAAAAATTTAAATAATAAAATAGTACATATATGTATCTATAAACCAGATAAATGGAAAATGTACATTGACAAAACGTAAAAAAAATTTTTTTTTTTGAAAAAAATTTTGTTTTTTTTTTTGAAAAATTTAATCCTAGGCCTATGCTGGTGGGTGCCTCGTGCTCATCTCCGGGTTTAATTATCTGCTGGTTAATGCTCGTTAACCCGGATTTAGCGCTAAACCCTGAGACGACGAGCACGAGGCCCCTGGATGAAAACTAGCCCATGGAATCCTAGACCTGATGGACAAAGTGCAGCAATTCGGGGACCAAACAAAACAAAATAAAATAGTACTGCTGGTACTGTACGAAGCTACAAAACCGGGTGTTAGACCGAACCGAAATAGGCTTATTGTCAATAAAAATATTTAAATTGAATTATTTTAAAGCAATATTTTTTAAATTTAATATTAATAATAATTTTCTAATTTTCAAATAACAATGATACAATTTCCGTTCAATTTTTCTTCAAAGATTTTGTTCGAAATAAATGCTTTGTTTCCGTTCCATTAATAAAGCAAACTAATTTAAATAATTTTTGAATGTAACATTAGTGGAAAAGAATATGGATGAAGGAAAAATGCATGAAATTTAAGGAGAAACTAATGAACAACTTAAATTTACGCAAATATTGGGTGAAAATTTCAAAAGAAAATTAATAAATTTGTTGTTTTTTCTTTCTAAAAATGAAAAATCCTCTAGCAAGCTTAACTTTCCAATCAATTTGATGTGTTCAAGATTTGGAATTAAAATTTTCATTTAAATATGATTTTTTTAATTGGAGATGGAATGCTTTTATAGTAATCTTTTTAATTTATATTTTAAATATTAATCTTATAATTAGTCTATTATTTTTCGATACCGATTTGAATTGTTTACATTTTTAATTACTTTTTTTTGTTGCATATCCAACCATTTTTTTAACTCATGCCCAATTTATGCGGATAAATATAATTTCTGGAGCGCGATAAAATGCTGTCGAGAATGCATGGCGGCGTATTGAGCAGAGGAAATGAGCGATGGATCGGCCTCTCCGGTTTCTCGAGTCCTTTCTCGACTTTTCGGGGGTCTCGGCCTCAACTCTCTGGGTTAATTTTCACGCTTAATTATCTCGAGATTTCAGTTTTTTGGGGCGGGCTCTCGCTTCCGGTACTCTGAGTCAATTTTTAAGTCGAGTTTTTGGATATTGGTCTCGACTCCCGGGTAAACAAATTCCCGGTCTCGATTCTGGCGTTTCATAAAAACTTTGACTCTCACGCAGCCCCACTGTTTGTCGTCATGTTCAACACGGCAAATGCCTTGTTCATCGTGTTCCGTTCATGCTGCTTTTGCATGCGGCGGACGGGGTGCTATTGCAGTGTTCGATTGGCGCGGTACAATGAATGGATGAATGAATGAAAGGAGGATGAATGATGATGACCTCTTTCCCCCAGCAACATCCAACACAACACAACTCGCCTTGCCGGTTGTGCGCTTCTTTTGCATATTCTTCACCATAAATTGAAGCCCTCGGGCGCCGCCGCCCATTCTCTGCCGATTGAGGGGCTTTTACTTTTGCAATTTGCTGCTTCTCCTCCTCCTCTGTGCTGCTGCTCACCACTATCACTCATTCATCCTTGAAAAATACTGCTTGAAGTTGTCGTCTGCCAGTTAAAGTTGGCTCCTTCCGCTTAAATTCATTTACATTTCAAGTTGATTGTGCTACATATATGTCCATGTCAATTTTGTTGAGTCAAGAATTCCTGAAATTCCCTCACCCCCCCCCCTCTTCCCTCTTTTTTTGACGGTTTTGTTCTTCGATTTTCTGGATTAATAATTGATTTATAAAGTATTTGAAAACTTTCGCCATTTTTGGCTCCATCATCCCTTTTGAGTTTCAATCCCGCAGTGGAATACGCAAATTTCAAATTTCCGGGCTCTAATGAAAACCAAGCAATTACATTTAAACAGCTGTAAAAACTGATTAAATAATAAAGTTCTAAATTTTCCATTTTAAATTTCAATAAATTATAAGCGCTGCTAGGGTCATTTAAAGATGAACTCTCAGCGTAATCTAGCATTTTTTTTAGTTTTTAAATTTTTAAATTAAAGTGTCCAAACTTACTCATGCCCAATTTCTGGTGATCAAACTTCCCCCCCCCCCTCCGCGCGGATCATGTTCCAGTCCATGTCAAGCTTTTTGGTATAAAATAAGAATTGGCAAAATGTTGTCCCGATTGGTAATCATCCCACCAGCAGTAAGCAGTTTGTGAGATTAAGCAAGAAGCCTCTAATCGAGAATTGGAATTGACTCAATCAATCCAAAAGACATTCGAGAGTCAAATGAATCCAGTCTCGAGCAAATGGTGGAGCCAAAATAGTGAAATTTTTAAAAAATTTTATATAAATCAAGTATTGCAGAAAAGCGAAGAACAGCAGAACCGTCCAAAAAAAAGGGGGGGGGTGAGAGAATTTCGGGAATTCTCGACTCAAATTTGACATGGACATATAGCACTCACCAGGGTCCCCAAAAATTGTTTTTCAACAGACAATGCGACCCATTGAAGAGGAAGGCGATGAATTGGCCTCAGATTTTGATGGTGATGCTGTTGATGAACAACAGCAACATCATGATCATCATCAGCAAAATGAACAGCACCAGCAGGACGATGGTGAAGACGAGGCCAAAGTCGAAGGCGGGGCAACTACCGTATGCCGGCGGGCAGAACAACCATCACCGCCACCGCAGTACGGTAGTGTGGCGTCAAAGCAGCAACAACAACAAAAACAACAGCAGCAACAGAAAAGCCGACCCTAGTTTCGGGATAAGCACTTCAAAAATGAGGCGCCATTGCTCGAGTAAGCGTTACCTCCCCCCCCCAAAAAAAAATTTTTTTTTTTTTTTAATTTCTGAATCCGTGGGGGAAACGAACTGCCGCTCCCCCCCCCCCACCCCCTCCCTCCGTGTTTTTCTCTGTCATCTGCTGCTGAATGTCGGTTTCAGAAAATGCAAAAAAATAAATAAAAAAAATGGAAAATGGTTTAAAAAACCTTCTTTCTATGGGATTTTTTGACTGCGTAGATTCCGGATCTAATGTTTATTTTGCTGAAATTCTAATCCTAAACCTTTTGGTCAATAGCATCTCGATTTTTTTTTCAATTGAATTTTATTCTAAAATTTCTAAAAAATTAACGAGTTGTCATGACACCAAATATTTAAATTTGTGGACAGATTTTTCTGACCAATTGTTAAATTTTGGTGTGTGTAATTCTGAGAATTTCGAATTTTTGAATTATTCCCATTTTGCCGTAAATCAGCCAAAAAATGAGTTATTTTTGCGCCAAATTTCGAGTTTTTAGGCAATATTTTGACTTGAATGTTGGCAAACATGTGGTGCTGTTCAACTTCTTTACTGCTGTGTTTTTTCTGGTGGTTATGGCCGCGTGGGCGCAGGACTTTTATCTCTACGGAAAGTAAACATTCCAAAATTTAAAATCATATAAAAAATTGTTAAAAAGGTAAAATAGAATTAATCAATTCCTTATTTAAAATTGATTAAAATAAATGACTTTAATTTTAAAAAGAATTAAAATAGAATTAAGCAATTCCTTATTTAAAATTGATTAAAATAAATGACTTTAATTTAAAGAACTTAAGACCCAAACATTTATTCAAAGTTTAAATTAAACTGACTAAATAACTAATGAAAAACATGGAAAATAAATAAATAACATTTTTAATTATGTATTAAAAACAATCGCTGATCAGTTCAGTTTTTATCTGCATATGATAATCCATTTAATCATACGTCAAAATAAAATTTATTTGTTTATTTAAATTTACTGGACTTAATAATTGTCAATAAACAATATATATTAAATAATTTTGCAAAAATAAATTTAATTTAATTTAAAATTTTACACAGAAAATTGGTGAGCTGAATGCGAACAATGGCACCATGCGAAAATCCGGCCGCGCTTCTGTTGCTGGCACTGCTCGCAGTCATTGGCATGTCGTTCTCTTTGTCCTCAATCGAACGGCGCATTAGTTCAAAAAAGCAAACAAACAAAAAATAAGATAGGTAGGTAATATTTTTCCTGAAATTTCATATTAGGTAATCGTTTTTGTTTCTCAAAATTTTATCGTTAGAGATGTGATGAATGCAAAAAGCCTCAAATTAGGCATGCATCAGGGCTGGAGCGCGGACAGAAAAATCCCGCGGTCGCGGATCGCGCATCGCGGATTCAATTTGCCGCGGTCGCGGATCGCGCAAAAAAATTGCCGCGAATCGCGTATCGCGGTCGCGCATTTTTAAAAATTATAATTCAAAATTTCACTGCTGAAAAGGCGTTCCGACTCAACACTTCCCGGTGATGCACTATGATACTTTTTCATAAGCCGTCCCAAGCCCGAGAACTCCGCTTGGTTTTTTTCCACCATTCAAAAGGGTCAACAGTGAATCATGGGTCATTGCTCCAAATTACAAAAAGAAAATTGTTTAGAATGAATGAATATTTTCTTATTTTAAAGGAATTTGCGGAAAAAGAATCCAATTTTCCATAAATCTTTGTTTTTTTACATAAACAAAAATTTACTTTTAAATAATGTTAATATAAAAACAATCGCTTCGATAAATAATTTTTTTAATTTTATCCAAAATTGTCGTGGACTCCCAAATTCCGCGGATCGCGAACCGCGGATTTAAAATCCCGCGGTCGCGGATCGCGCATCGCGGATTCAATTTGCCGCGGTCGCGAATCGCGGATCGCGCAAAAAAAATTCCGCGGATCGCGGTCGCGCTCCACCCCTGGCATGCATCTACAAGAAAGAAATAACGCTCCAATTTCTGTATGCCGATATTCCTAATCGGTTCATAAAAAATTTCAGCCAATGTGTTTTTTGTCCGTTTTCCCATTTTTGTCACTAATTCTAGCACTTATAAAAACGCTCCAATTTCAGGAGATGCCATTACCTATCGGTTCATAAAAAAAATTCCACCAATGTTTTTTTTGTCCGTTTTTCCCATTTTTGTCACTAATTTTAACACTTGTTCTTTAGGGTTTTTTGGGTTTACTTCAGCTGTAAGAACAGATTTTTATCAAAAAATAATGTTTAGAGTCCGGTTTTAATTTTGCAAGGTTTTCTAACTAAAAAGATATTGAATTTTCCACCATTAATGCCTTCTTGAGCCGTAACAGAACAATCACTTTGTGTCGCTAAATGGGTAAAAAAAAATTAATGGGTTTGAAAAAATCTGACAGGAAATCTTGGTCCCGCTATTGTAAAGGGTGTCATTTCTTAACAAAATTCTTAAGAATTTAAAGTTCTTCCGGGTGGTCCCTAAAATTCTTAAAATTTGGTCAGTTTTTTTTGACAAAATCTGAGCCTACATGTACCAAGATGTATAGTAAATCAAAAAGAAAAAGGTTATATGGCCAGAAAAAACTGAGAAGTCATTGATTGGATGCATAAACTATAATCGTTTTTTTCATTTGCTACTTGCTGCTAGTTCCCTATATTGATAATGGCAACACGGTCTCGTTCCACGAGTTCATCTGAGGATTCTTCAAAGCCAAACACCGCTGTTCTGAGCGGGTGGACAGACCATCGTCCATGCGGACATCTTTACACCAATCTTATTGCCATTGAGATGAAGATTTTGGCACATCAAATGATCCAATGGGAGCCGCATGAGATTCTCAGGCATCACGCCGTAAAAATCACATACTCATGTGTCATCCATCAATTTTAACTCAAAAAAATCATGCTGGACACCGGCAGATTCGACGAATTGAATCTGGTGAGTTGATGGAAGGGGCTTTAAAACCTTATCCAACTAATTAAGCGGGAGGAGGAACAACGGGAGCAAGCGGAGGAAGACAAAACGAATGAAGAAAAAGTAATCAAGAAGCTGACGTCGATGTCGTTGACTGATCAAGGATTAATGGTTTTTATTTTCATTACAAGCGGTAGATAAACTTTTTAAAAATTTGTAAACAATTTTTAAATCATTTTGGTCACTTTTCCTTTTATTTATTCATTAAAATCATCGAAATTTTTATAGCAATGTTTTCAAGTTTTATGATTGATTTCTAATTTTTTTTTTTTTTGTAAAGTGGCTCGAATTCTAAAAATATCTTTCTTCTTTGGTTAAACTATCTTTTTAAATGCTAGAAATTTCATTTTCCCTCTTTCGGCAGAATGCCAACGCTGACGCCAATGACAAAGCGTCGGCACAAATTGGCATGGTCTCACTGCTCAAAAAGGCCAGGGGCGGCTCGCTGGAGATTGACTCTGTGGGCGAAATGGTCGCAGTGGCGACGGAGGCGGCGATGGCACTGAACACGGCACTGATGGGACGGCTGAAGCAAATGGAGGCCAAAAAGGGTGCCGCAGCCACAACAACAGCCCGGACGGAACTCTTCCGGAATTTTTTATGAATTTTGCGATTTTTTGTGTATTTATTTTGTTCATTTTTGTTGGTTAATCGTGATTAAAAATTGAAATTGTTTATTTCGAATTAAATTATAAAATTAAAGTAGTTAATTTTGAAAAAAAGGCAAAAAATTTGGAACGCTTCACGAATTTTGGAATGAACGAATGCGGCGGGAGGGCCATTTCTTATATATGATGGAAGAGAATTTTGAGTAAAATTTTTGATGGGTTCTAAAAGAGGAAAGGCACAACGGCCCTCTGCTGCGCTCTTTTCGTTTACTCTTTTTCTTTGTCCAATACTCTCTCTTTGCATCTCTCATTTCTTTGCTTTCTTTCTCTCATGGTCTCTTGCCTCTTTTTGCCATCCTGTGCATCATCATCTCTAACTGCTGCTGTTGTTCTTTCTAAGGAAAAGAAAAAGACAGCGTGCAAAAGAGTGCATAATATTTTAGCCAAGTGACAGACGAGCATGGGAAGGAAATAGCCCACGGCTCTTTGGGAAAAGAAACGAGTGCAATGGTGAGAGAGTACTCTTCTTTTCACCACACTTTCTCTCCATCTCTTCCCCCACTTTCAACCCCATCTCCCCCTCATCCTTGCATCGTTCCTTTCCTTGGACTTGCTGCTGCTCTTTAAACTTACCTGGCTGGGGAGTTCCTGCGATCACCAAGGCAAGGCTCCTGTGGCGAGGCTCCACCATTGCACTTTCGGTCGGGGCTGACCCGCAGGGCGGTCCCGAACTGGGATAGGCCCACAGCTAAATTTTTGAGTGCGGGGGACGGCGTTCGCGCCTCCCCTTTAAAAGCTTTGCTTCATCTATTTGCTTTTTAAACATTGCCAAGTTTATCTTTTTCAACACTCCGAGTGCCGTGCCGCGTTGATGAATTCTAATTGTTTTTCTCATAATTTTAAATGTTGGATGATTTAAAGTCGTTAAGAAAACTTTAAGAACGAGAACGAAAATGTCCCCCTGCCTACAAAAAC
>CP049713.1:2947744-2994889 GCA_004148225.2 Heterodera glycines
CAGCAAATTATGCTTTCAATGAACGAAATTATCGAGAAATGTAAGCCTCTGCTGATCCAACGGTACGGCGAGCAAGCAATTGAGAACCGTGGGAAGTTGTCCATTCTGTTGTATGCCGTCGAAACTTTGGTAAGAAAACAACGGATTCCCTCTTTTTTCCGGGTTAAGCCACAAATTCATTCAGTAACAATTTACGGGCGTCGTTGAGAAGGGGAATGGGTGGGTATCAGGGATGGCATTCCGAGGCCCCAAAAATTAAAAGCCAAAAAATCCAGGGGTCTTTCTAAGTCGCTGATTTTCAAAAAATTTCCAACTTTTTGTCCGAACTTGGCAATCACCTCACCTTTAAAATCACACTAAAATTTATGCACAACCTTATTGCAGAATCATGACAAAAAACATGATCAGACGGTGCACCCGGTTGGAAGCGCTATTGATGTCAGTTTTTGCCTCAGTCAACAGAAATAAGACGTGAAATATCATATTTTCCTTGTATGGGCAATTGCTTTTGTTTTTTCCCTTCCCCTGCCGTGGGAAGGGATGAGTTAAACATGACCGAAAGTCTGTATGGACTTTCCATTCAAATTTTGTAACCAATGTGTGCCCCCCCACCCTCCCCAAAATTAAACAGTATACAGCAGTAACAGAATGTGATGAAAAAATTAGGATTTATTATTCATACATTTGGTCTTGGTACTCTAAAAATCCGCAACTACCACTAGTTTTTAGTATTTGTCTGTCTGTTTTCAGCAATTCGGACGGTTTGTCATTGAAATGCTAGTACGGGTGCGCAATCTTTCGCGGAATGTGGAAGAGTTGGAAAGTGCCGAACAGGTGCAACAGGAGGAGGAGGAAAGTGCCGCCGAACCGGTGCAACAGGAGGAGAGCCAATGACATGGACTGACCAAGACTCACTGTGTGTTCGGCTATTTATGAGGACGAACACAGGGAAGAGACGCATGAATAGTGAAGGAGAGAGACATGACAAAGAGAGAGTGGGAGAGAAATAGAGAAATGACTGAAAGGGAAATGAGCGAAGGGCAAATATTGATTGACTACCCAACATCTCCCCTTTTAAGATCAGACCCCGATCAGACATAATCATATCTGGCTTTTGAGGCATCCGGGTTCAAAATCTTCGGTGCCTTTCTTTCGCGTGTTGATCGTCTCAGTGTTGGTGGCGATTGTGCTCTCTCCAGTGGTTCGTTCAGTTCGTCCGCAAATCGTACACGACGTGGCGATCTGGGCTGAACTTCTTCTAGCTGATCATTTGGCGGTTGTTGCTGTGGGTGTTCGTCGGGCAACTGTTCATGGTGTTCTTTGTATGGGATGGGATAAATTTTTCTCATTTGATTGGAATGCCGTGTGACTACGGCATTCAACTTCGGTGCCTGAACTTTCCAAACTACACCATTGCCTGACTCGATTATGCCCTTCAACCAAGTTTTTGTGCCATGTTGGTAGTTGATGAACTGCACTTGGTCACCAATGCCAAACTTTCGTTCATGTGTGCCGTGGTGCTGATTGAATTGTTTGATCATCCGCTGCTTGTATTTGTCGTTGTTGCCTTCATTTTCCTGCTTGTTTTGGGGTTTAACAAGGGAAAGGATTGTTCGAACCGGACGGCCCAAAAACAACTCAGCGGGCGTTCGCCCGTTCAAACTTGCGTTCGGTGTGCTTCGGTAGGCCAAAAGCGAATTTTGCACCCAATTTACGTCGTCTCGGGCGCACTTCTTCATTTGGCGCTTCAATGTGTCGACGAATCGTTCGGCACGTCCGTTGCTCTGTGGATGGAATGGCGGTGAAAATGTCTGTTTGATGCCATGCTTTCTGCAAAATTGGGAAATGTCATTTGATTTGAATGGCGGACCGTTGTCCGTGACAATTTCCTTCGGATAGCCATACCGCGAGAACAACCAAACAAACTTTTCGATGAGCATGCTGGCGGTCGTCGTGGTCATTTTGATCACCTCTGGCCATTTGCTGTAGGAGTCAACCACAACAAGGTATTTGTTTCCGTCGGCACAAGGACCAGCGAAATCCATGTGCAGTCTTTCGTAGACTTCGGTTGATGATGGCCAAGGATGAAGCGGTACTTTTGATGGCGCTTTGGCTGCTGAACGACATTCCTCACAGTTTCTTACCCACCTTTCAATGTCCATGTCTATTTTTGGCCAATAGACAAATTGTTTCGCCAGGCTCTTCATTCTGACCATGCCGGGATGGGTGAAATGAAGTGCCTTCAAAATGCGAAAACGGAGTGCGGATGGGATTATGACGCGATCGCCCATGAGCAGGCAGCCGTTGACTTCACTGATTCGCAGTCGGTGCGTATAAAATGCTGCCATGGTCGATTCGTTTGCTGTTTTTGGCCATCCATTCCTGCAATGTTCAATGACCTTTTTCATTTCTTCGTCACGTTCAATGTGTTCTGCGATTTCGTCGGCCGTGACTGGCAGTTGATCAATTGTTGTTTGAAACATGTAGTCGACTGCTGCGGCACAAAACTCAATGTTATCGTCCTCGGAATTGTCCAAATTTTGTGCCATCTGTGCAGAAGCAATGACTTTGTCCTCCTCTTGAAGTGTGTCGCGATGCTGTTTGATCAGTCGCGAGAGGACATCGGCCTGGCCAAAATTTTTCGTCGAGATGTACCTTATGCTGAAATCATAATTTGACAGAATTAATGCCCAGCGTTGGAGCCTAGACGCTGTGTAAATGGGGATCCCGTTTTTGGACCCAAAAATGCTGATTAACGGCTTATGGTCCGTTAAAAGGCTAAATTTTCGCCCATACAACATGCGATGAAACTTCTGTACGGCGAAGATGATGGCCAGCGCCTCCTTCTCAATTTGGGAGTAATTGCGCTCGGCTGGCGTCAATGATCGGGACGCATGTTCGACAACTTTTTCGCTGCCATCGGCGAATGTGTGACTGATCGTAGCGCCTAGTCCTTTGTTGCTGGCGTCCGCTGCGACGACGATTGGCTTGGCCGGGTCGTAACTCGTGAGCAGCAAATCTGAAGTGATGATTTTCTTTGCCCCTTCAAATGCCTGCTGTTGATCCGGTCCCCAGCGCCATTGAACATCCTTCTTAAGCAGTTCGTCCAGCGGTGCACGGATCTCGCGCATTTGGCTGACAAAACGGGAATAATAATTAATTGCGCCGAGAAAAGAGCGTAATGTTTGCTCATCCGTTGGTGCTGGCATCTCGTTGATCGTCCGCGATCGGTCGGGGTCCGGTCGAATGCCTTCCGCTGAGATGATGTGACCCAGGAACTTCAGTTCGGTGCAGAGAAATTTACACTTCTCGAATTTGACTCGCAATCCCCATTCCTGCAAACGACTGAAAAATTTGTAAAGGGTTTGCTGATGCTGATCCATGGAGTTTGTTGCCACGATGAAGTCGTCCAGGTAGACGAAAACTCCATGAATGCCTGTGACTAACTCGTCCATTAATTTCTGAAAAATGGACGGGGCAGATTTGACCCCAAATGGCAACCTCTGATATTGAAATAAACCGCGATGCGTATTCAAACCAACCAGCTGTTTCGATTGATCGTCCAACTCAACCTGAAGGTACGCGTCCTTGAAGTCGATTTGGCTGAAAATGGTTGCTCCTCGAATGCCATTGAAAATGTCGTCGGGCCGTGGCAACGGGTGTCGGTTGAGTTCAAGCGCGTCGTTGAGCCCTGTTGAGAAGTCAATGCAGACTCGGACGTCGCCCGACTTCTTTTTCACTGCCACAATCGGAGCTGCCCAACGGCTGTAATCAATTTGTTTAATGGCCCCAATCGCCAACAAACGATCCAATTCCGTGTCGATGGCATCGATGGCGCCATGCGGTACCGGACGAGGGCGGCAGAAAATCGGCTTCGCTTCCGGCTTTAAGTACAAATGCGCACGCATTTTGGTACAATGGCCAAGTTCTGAGCTGAAAACTTCGGGAAATTTTCGCTTGAGTTTGCTGGCCAGGTCTGCGGACGACGCCATGGCCATGAATGCTGGTTCTGGTTGGACAATTTGAAGTGTTGTGGCGATTGGACGTTGCAGTGCCAATTCAAATGCGCGAATCCACGGAAGACCAAAAAGATTGAGTGCTCCCGTTGGTGCCACAAAACATTCCAACTCCAATTTAATGCCTGCGAACTCAACTGTACAATCAAATGAACCAATTAATTCGAAATTATGCCCTGAATATGATTTTCCGAAAGTTTTGCCCGTTTTAAATTTGGGTTTTCCCAATTTCTCCCAAATGGGCGTTTGGATGATGGTTTTTCGGGCGGCTGTGTCTGCCACCAATGAAACCAGCCTGCCATTGATCAGGCAATCCACGGTGATCCATCCGTCAGTGTCGTCGGACACATTCATGACGGACATCGAGTCATTGCTGTTGGCCTGCTTTTTGCTTCGGCACTCGCGTGCAAAATGTCCGACTCGATTGCAGTTGAAGCACTTTTGCGATCGTTTGTTGTCACATTCGTTGTTGCGCTGACTTCCTCCACGTTTGTTTCTGCACTCGTTGTTCCAATGATTTCCTCCACAGGTTTTGCATGGAAAAGGCGGACGCGGCTTTGATGATTGGCGGCCATTTGCTGATTGACTGCGCGTCCGTCCTTCATTGAAATGCCCTGATTGCGAGGATGTGCTGAACTGTCGCTGTCGTCCTTGTCGCTCCTTCTCACGCTGCGGCTTAACTGAAATTGAATTGGCCTGCCACCCGTGACCAGGATGTTCGAGTGCAGCGGCGGCACTCCTGAGCGACAAAATGGAGCGGCATTCCTCGACGAGCCGCTCAAACTTGATGTCCGTGTTCTTGGCTCGGTCCTCTTCCATCATTTTGAGACAGCGCTCCCTCAAATCGCGGTCAGCTGAGCTCAGACCGCTGATGAACACGAGGGCTTTGATCTCCTCCTTGGTCAGTGTCATTTGTGCCCGTTCACATTGTGCGCTGACTTGTGCCGCGAAATCGATTGGACTCTGTGAAGGTGCTTTCTGCAACTGAAAACACTCAAATCGTTTAACAAAAATTGATTTGATGCCGCAAAATAGACTCTTTAACTTGCTTACTGTGACATTGTATGATAGGTCTGTTGGTTTTTGCGGGAGAATGCTCTCCGTGAACCGCGCGTATTCTTGCGCACCAAGCTTACCGACCAACAGACGTGTCTTCATTTCATCTGGCAATGATTGTCCATCTGTCTCAAGAAATGGCCCATAACGTTCGTGCCAAATTTCAAAAACCAAATCCGCCTCCGGGTTGTAGATGAATTCGGACAATTGGGAATTAATTGTAGCGAATAAATCGGAGTTTTGTTTATTGGGATTTGCATTTTGATTTGCAATGTTTTTGAGAGTGTCTGTTAGCTGTTGGAACAGCAGTGCCATGTCCGCGGGATTTGCCATGATTATGAGTGAAATGAAAACAATGCAATGATCGAGTCCAAATGAGAGTCAAATGAATTGGGCGGCGTCAGCAATGGCTTTTGGTGTGAATGCTTATGAATTGGCCAGTCCGCAGGTCAAATATGATGATGAATGAAATAAAATGATTGGCGTTTAAACCGTCGGCTGTTTGTGGGAATGCGCAGTGAATGGAATACACATATGTTGGCTTCACTGTCCACCTCAATGTGTTCTCATTCACTTTCAACTGTGCGGGTGTTCACAGAGCTCGCAATGAGTTGGAATTCCACACAGAGTGTTACGTGGAGGTGGCCTCGGGTTTTGCCAAAGATGAATGAATGAGGAGAGAAATGAAAGATGCCTGGGACTGCCAAAATTTAAATGAAATGGATGAAAAATGCCTTATGCTGACTGCGCCAAAAATGTTGTGTCTTTTGCTTGACCACAACACTTAGAAGGAATAAACTTTAATAAATAAAATAAGTCCACAATTAGATAAATAAAATAGAACAATAAATTGATGACAGAAAATAAATGCGAAATGAATGAGAGATGGCAAAATGACATGGACTGACCAAGACTGACTGTGTGTTCGGCTATTTATGAGGGCGAACACAGGTAAGAGACACATGAATAGTGTGAGGGAGAGACATGACAAAGCGAGAGAGTGTAATGGTAGAGAAATAGAGAAATGACTGAAAGAAAAATGAGCGAAGGGTAAATATTGATTGACTACCCAACAGAAGTGAACGCTCATTCATCCGTGCCAATGTGGCAAAACAATTAGGCCTTCCGGTGATTGAAACGGAAGAGTGCCATTTGACTGGTTTTGGCGAGAAAGAAGCCAAACGCTACGTGAGCAATGTTGTCCGCGTAGGATTTCTGGGAGTCAACGGAGACCCATATATATGCGCACTCAATGAAATGGAATTCATTGTGAAAGCGATGCCCATCGTGACGCTGAATTCGATGGATGAAGTGGAATTAAGCAAGAAAAAGCTTTCACTTCCATCGCGACCAAGGCAACCAGACATTCTGTTGGGAATGGATGTCAGACATGACCTGAAAATAAGAGACGAGACAGAAAAGTTGCCAAGTGGATTCACATTGTCAACGTCTCGAGTCGGGCGGATGATAAGTGGTTATGGCCAAGTCCAGGGCCCAACGGACATGAGTGTGCAAGTGACGTACACTGGAGCACTCATAAGTGCCTTACAATGTGCCAATAGCAGAAGAGATGCTGACGAAGAAATTGAAGAACAGATAAAGACATTTTTCGGGCTGAACATAATCGGAATGAGTGACAATCCAGAAGAAAACGACAAAGAAGAAGTGATGAGAACGTTCAGAAAAAGCTTGACATTCAAAGAAGGAAGATATGAATGTGGCCTACCATGGAACGAAAGAGTAAAGGATTTGCCGACAAATTTTCAACAAGCGAGGGCAAGACTTTGTGGCACAGTGAAAAAATTGCGAGAATTAAATTTGGTGGACGAATACCAAAAAATTTTCAATGAGTGGGAGAGGAACGGGATAATCGAAAGAGTGCCGGATCCAACACAAACAACTGGACCGGTACATTATCTCCCACATCGGCCCGTGATAAAAAATGGACAAGGCCACGACAAAAATAAGAATTGTGATGGATGCATCCGCGAAGCCAGCGAACCGCAAAGGAGCCCCATCGTTGAACGAATGCTTGCACACAGGGCCGTTATTGCTAAACGAATTGACCGGGATCCTTCTAAGATGGAGAAGAATGAAGGATCTAATCCTGGCGGACATCGAAAAAGCCTTCCTCCAATTATCAGTAAGAGAGGAGGACAGAGACGCGACCAGATTTCTGTGGCTGGAGGATCCACAAAAGACAGAAATTTCAAGCCCAACATATGTGAGAACCGTTGTGTTTCGGTTCTGTCGGGTCTCATTTGGATTGACAACTTCACCATTTCTTTTAAATGCAACCATCCGTGAACATCTCTCATTCTACGACACGGTTCTACCGCAAACCATAATGGAGAATTTGTACGTGGACAACATACTGATCAATGTGAAGAAGAATGAAGACATGGCGAAAATTTGCCATGAATCGATCGAGCTGTTCCGTCAAGGGGGAATGAAGCTGCAGGAATTTTTCTGCAGTAAGCCGATCGCCATACGAAGCCTTCCTGTGGAATTATTGGCCAAAAACCAAAGGGAGATAAAAGTTCTCGGAATTCCGTGGACGAATGAGGATGATGAAATTTGCTTCCGATTTAAAAAATTTGCCGGAAAGCACACGAAGAGGAACATCTTGGCACACATTGCAAAAATTTATGACCCTTTGGGGTTAGTGGCGCCTGCAGTGCTCCCAGCAAAGCATTTTTTGCAAAAACGTTTTGAAGCCAAAAACGGCTGGGATGAAGGATTGGAAGAAGAATTGATTCATGAATGGAATCAAATCATGGAGACTTGGCAAACGAAAGAGGGGACAGAGGTCCAAATTCGATTCGCACGAAGAGTCGACAACGAAGACGAAGTGGACAAGGAAATGCATTGCTTCGCAGATGCGAGCGGAAAAGGCTTAGGCGTTGCCATTTACATCCGGGAATCGAC
Source organism: Heterodera glycines (assembly GCA_004148225.2). Classification (NCBI taxonomy): domain Eukaryota; kingdom Metazoa; phylum Nematoda; class Chromadorea; order Rhabditida; family Heteroderidae; genus Heterodera; species Heterodera glycines. The sequence continues at coordinate 2,955,745 of CP049713.1, forward strand.
AGAAAAAATGAGCGCCAATTTGGTGTTTGCAAAGAGCCTGGTGAAGCCCTCCAACATATCAGATGTTGCGGCAACAATTCCAAAAATGGAATTACAATCCATAACGCTGGGAGTGAAGTTGTTAAAGTACGTGCTCCAACATCTCAAACTCAAACCAACACAGACAACGATTTGGACTGACAGCTTGTGTTCCGTTGAACGAATTAAGGAGCATAAGAAATGCGATCGATTTGTTTCAAATCGATTAGCAAAAATACGTGGACAGTTTGAAGTCAAACATTTGGTCAGTGCAGATAATCCCGCGGACGTGGCATCACGCGGCACAACACCAAGAGAGTTGAGCAGAAATTTGTTATGGAAGCATGGCCCCAAATGGTTATCAGAAGAAAAGGCCCTGTGGCCAAAACCAGCAAAGGTTTATCACCCAGATGAAGAGAAGCTCAGGGCAAGTGCGGAAGATGAAGAAGTGAAAACAGCCGCAGTCATGAATGAGGTGCCTTTCCAACCAACCATTGATGTGAACCGGTACTCCAGCTGGAAAAAGGCCAAAACCGTGGGTGCCTATGTCTTACGCTGGATACATTCGGTGGCAAAAAACGGATACAATGGAAATTTGTTGCCAATTCTGAGCAAAATGGGCCCAAAAAAGCACGGGAACCAAGACAAGGGCGTACTGTCAGTGCCCGAATTATGTGCATCCGAACATTTGCTGATATGGGAAGCACAACAACAATTTCCAACGGAGGAAAAAACAAAGGAAAATCTTCGTCTGTTCAAAGACAAAGAAATCTGGAGATGCCGAGGACGCATTGGAGAAGCAACAGTAAAGGAGGATACGAAATTCCCGATTTTCTTGCCTCCTGAAGCATGGACCACAAAACTCATTGTGCTGGAAGCACACGGGAAAATGAAGCATCCAACTCACAGTACTCTGTTGGGGTACATGAGGGAAAAGTACTGGATACCCAAAGGAAGAAGGTTCATCAGAAACACGATATTGTCTGAGCGACACGGATGTTTGAATTGCCGCAAAGAGAGGCTTAAACCATATGCCTATCCACAAATGCCAAACTTGCCCAGTGAACGAGTTGCGATGATAAGGCCATTTGAGAAGACGGGCGTTGACTATTTTGGCCCATTAACAATAAAAGGCGGAGTTAAAGTCTACATCGCACTTTATACCTGTCTCGTAATACGAGCGGTTCATTTGGAAGTGGCCGATGATTGTACGGCAACAGAATTTTTGAGGACCTTTCGAAGGTTCAGCTCACGCCGCGGCCTCCCAAGCCTAATGTGGTCAGATAATGGCACCAATTTTATTGCTGGAGCAGAGTGCATAAAAGAGGAATGGAGAAGAGAAATACTGGTAGAAACCAGCCACTCAGGAGTGAGTTGGAAATTCAACGTACCACGAGCACCCTGGCAAGGTGGCGCGTGGGAGAGACTGGTGGGTATCACCAGAAGTGCGTTACGAAGAACAGTGGGGAAAAGCCTCATGGAAAGGCAAGAATTCGATACTCTTGTTTGCGAAATCGAAGCTGTGGTGAACACAAGGCCTCTTACATTCCAATCAGAAGAAGAATTCACACAACCGCTCAGACCCGTCGATTTTTTATTGCCATATAAACGTGTGGAAACAAGCCTTCCATTGTCGGACGAAGATCCAATGGATCCCGACTATGCATACCAACCCCGGAAAAGGGGGGAATTGCATCAATTGATGAGAGTTGCAATAAAAAGAATTGATCGATTCTGGAAACAGTGGAAAACGGAGTACTTACTTTCGCTCAGAGAAAGAGATCGAACCAACCGAGCAGAAGGAAGTCTCCCAAGAGAGGGGGATATTGTCCTGGTTGAAGAAGAGGAAGACCCACGGTCCATTTGGACGATGGGAAAAGTCGAAAAGCTTTTGAAGGGGAGGGATGGACTCGTGCGCACGGCACGAGTACACACAAAAGGAAAAACTCTGGTTCGAGCGATTAACCTTTTGTACCCTCTAGAAATTAACACTTCTGCGGAGGACGAAGTCAGTCAAATTCAAGTGACTGCCATTATGGATTCACCAAGTGCTGTGATGGAAGGCGGGGACCCGCAAACTGTCACAACGGAGTCAAGTCTGCCTCCAGGGACAGTGATGCAGAATTCACAAATCGTCACGACAGAATCGAGTTTGTCTCCTATCAGAGGAAGGAATGAGCGGCAAGCTGTGAAAGAGAGAAGAATTCGAAAGAGACAGCCAACGGTGGAAGTCAGAGGCAAAGGCAAATCGAAGAAGAATGGGCCATATGATCCACTGCGACCGGGCAACTACAGAATTCCTCGCCGAAACCCGTTCTTTCCGTCACAAGTAGCGTACAATGAGCAAACACGCACGTATCGACGACGACGGGGGAGGACGATTGATCTTTCGGGATTGAGGAAGTTGTTCGCTGGATTGGGCGGCACTGAATTTGTGAGACGAGAGCTGCAAGAGAAGGCTAACCCGGCTCTAAGAGAAGAAAGGCTGCGAAAAGATAAAGTCAAATTCATGGAAGATGACGCCAGGCGCGTCGCTGAGAGTGAAAGAAAGGCAGCAGAGGAGAAATTGGAAAAATCAATGAAGGATTCTCAACGGCAAACGAATGTCGAATCATCGTCGGGCGGAACGACACGTAATCCTTTCGAACCGATGGAAGTGCTTCCCGGAGACCCCGAACCAGAAGTTCCTTTGGAGGAATTGGCACGCCAGGAGAAATTTGATAGGGAAATGGCACTTGAACAAAGGAAGATGTACGAAAAACGAAGAGCAGAGAGAAATGCTGAGAAGGATCGGAGGCGTTGGGGACTACCACGCGGAATGGTTCGGAGAAAGGGGCATTATGCACCGCACCAAGGGATCAACAAAAGGCAGAAATGGCACCGTGGACGGCACCTTAATGAGATCCAAACTGGGCGGAAGTACCGACATCCACGTGCCCATGACATTTCTCCGCTACGGCAACCAAATGGCGCCACAACCGAATTGCTGGCCCCAAGTTCGGAGATGGAAGGGCAAATTCGGAATGACAAGCGAGCACGGGATGAGAGTCAGTCAAAGGAGCCCGTGCGGTCCCAGCGACGACTCAAAGCCAGAGATCCGTTGGACGAACAGTTGAAAAGAAGGCAAAAAGGGCAACAAGCTGAAGAGAACCCTGGCAGAATAAAGCTGGCACCAGCAAGTCCCGGCTACCGACGTACCATCAATTATTCGCTGTTTACGCGATGTGAGCCTGGTGTAAAGGGACATGAAGGTTGTCAAAGGAATTGCACCATGGGAAGTCTGTCCCACGGCCGGCTAACCAAAATCCCGCAAGCCGAATCAAAGGCGGTCTGCCTGGCCCAAGCCTTCGCATTCGATTGGCTAGGACGTATGCACGCCAAGAAATTTAATGAAAATTGGTGCGCCTTGCTGGGAAGCGGAAGCGAGATTGAGGATTCATTGAAGAATTGGTGGACGAAAGTGCTCCAAAACAATGAGAAGACGATACCACAGAAGCAACTCGAGTGTGTGCTGATGGCATGGGACAATTCGTGCCAAGTTTTTGGACAAGAGTGGAAAGGAAAAATCTATGGACCAGTTGGTCTGGAGGATGTGCCAGTGAAAACGAATGTGATAAGTGCAGAGGCGCAATTTGAGAGTTGGCTCAGGAATCTCACGGAGAGATTCGGCCAGACCTTGACCAAACTGAGAGCCAAGGAGTACTGGAAGGACTGCCATCTCCAAAGCAAGAGGGTATTGGTTGTGAGTAACCAAGAAGCCGCTGAGCTGGTAGCCAAGGAATTTGAGGAAGAAGGCTCGAGCTGGTTCGTCCATTTTGGTGACAAACCGTTGCGTGAAAAGATGTTCCCGGCCAATTGGAATATCAAAATTATCTTCAATTTGGAGCTGAGGAGGGAAGAAAGAGAAGAATTGGAAGTGTTCAAAGAAGACATAAAAGATATGGCAAGGGCAGGACTGGAAGTTCATTTGGCGACTCGGAAAAATGCACGTTTGCCACGAGAGTTTGAGGAATTCGCCGAGATGCAAGGCTGTGGAATTTACCAATACGAAAAAATTGGAGAACTCGCAGCGGCGATCAGAGGAACACCGGCCAACACGGGAACAAATCCCGAGTCAGGAGAGTCAGCCCAGAAGAGTACAACCGGATGGAGGCGAGCCGTAACCAAAAGTCTGACAGGATTGACCATGCTGGTCATGTTATTGATCACGCTGTTGCAACCAATGATGATCAATGGACAAGTCATTCGGCCGGAACGAAACGGCAGATGGATTCCTGTAAATCCCTTCGGAAGACCACTACGAATGGAGGAACTCGTTGGATTTACGGAGCCGACGGTACCTCGGATGAGCCTCGACAAGAGGGGGCAAATCACGCCCACTTTGCCGACAACAGCGGCGGATATGTCCATTGCGCATATCCGGGAATGGTACAAAAAGGCGCGGATGCAAACAAGTGGTACGACTCAAACTTCGGCAGCAACGACGACAGTGCGTACGAGTACCAGTGCCAGTACAGTAATGACTACTCTACGAACTCCCGAAACGACGGTAACCACGAGAACGACGACGAAAACAAAGGGAGTCACCACGCAACCACAGCGGAAGACTACGAATCAAGAACCAAGGACGGACTCAAGACGGAGGCAGTGGACTCAAACTCCAAGCCGTCACTGGACTGATCGAATCCGAGCAACCACGGAAGGCCCATCTCAAGCCAGTGCCATGCCAACAACGACAAAGCCGAACCCAACCGTGGGCACGGTGACCGATGAAACGAAACCGGCGGTACGACGACTCAATCGAGAATTGGAGGAAGTTCACCGTGGAGCCGACCCCATTTATTGGTGTGCCCACAAAGGATCATCCTTGTGGAGAATACCGGACGCGGATAAATCACCATTCTGCAAACCACCGCCAGGGCTCACCTCTCAGTGGAAAAGATTGACCATCTCACTCTACATGCCGTATCGGAAGCCACAAGAAGTGAAGAAGGCCTACAGATGTGCCATCAAACGAACGAAGGAGTATTTTTATACTAACCTTCTGGGGGATCAGTTCGTTCGTACGGAGAAAGAATTCTTGCCAGTACAAAAGAGAATCTGCATGGCCATGATCGAACAGCACAAATGCCCGTACGAAGATAAGCCAATGACTCCGATTGAAGGAGGAGGATGGAGCAGCAACAACCCACTGAACGAGGAATTTCCGGGAAGATTCTCAAGTCTAATTTCGGGGGAACGAGAGAGCGTAACGCTGAATTGTTTTGTCGAGAAGGCGACGCTGTTTTACCGCCCTCACAATTTTGAGTTGATCAGCCCGCTCTACTCACACTTGGAGGATTGCAACTATTTGACCGGAAACTGCAACATGGCAGACAACACAACCCTAAATTGGGAAACGGAGTGCAACGAGAGCTGTAAGCCATGCGACTACCATTTCGTCGAAAGTATGGACGGAGAGCACACAGGATCAACGGATTGGGCAGGCGGAACATGGATATCCAAAAGCAAGGAACAGGCGCTAACGTTTAGCAAAGAGGCGAAAATGGAAACAGCATGCAACGGAAAACCGATTCGCTTGTCGGACCAATCGTTTGGAATCCTGGAGGATGAGTACCTGAAGATCGTCAACGATCGTGGATTGGGAAAAAGAGCCATCCAGGAGGAACAACTCGCAGCACAATTAACCGCAGGACAACTCGCCACAAGCCGATCAATCGCGCAGCTTTTTTCCAAGGAATGCCGAAGAAGTTCCAGAGGAGGAAATCCGACCATTCAGGCCAGACGACTTTTACGACGCAAGGATGTTATGGCCAGGTGGCTAAACGAGGACACGATGCAAATCTTCTCGTGCGCTGAGTTTTCAATGCAAAATGTGGAATATCAAGCAGTCAACAACTGTTACCGCTACATTCCGGTCCAAATCCGCATTGACAAGAAGACGCTCAACGCATTCCTGGATCCGGAGCTTCACATCCTCACAGCGTCATCACCATTCGCAGATTGTGGAAATTTCCGCTACCATTATCTGCAACTGAGCCAGAGCAATTGGATCAAAATCGACACACGCACCGCTACGATCCAGAAAATCGACTCCAGCAGCATCTCTGAGATCCACGAAGCCTCTGGAGACAAATCGTTGTTGGAAATCACGCCGCTAGTTTTTCATCGATGGACGATCGACAACGAAACAGGCGAAGGGCTATTCGCGCACTTGGATGAATGGCTGCGTTTGGATCAATGGAAGTCGAAGGAGAAGGAGCACAAAACGGCGCGTGCGCTCACACTGGGAGCTCTCCCGAACGGAGTGATTGGCCTCACCGAAGAATGGTTCATGGACAAACTTCGGCTGCTCGTCTCCTACTGGACAACGGCATGCTGCATTTACGTCACATTCATTTTTGGGCGCGATGTCCTGATACCCTTGGTATGGGTCTACTTAATGGGGCCCGTCATCGTTACCATCCGCAATTTGGTGACGGGAAATCAGTGGACGCAGCGGAACAGAGCTACTCGAGGCACACGGCGAGCACCGGCAATTTCAAGGATTGAAGCAATTGAGCTGGTACCGCCTTCAATGCCCCAGGAAATGAGAGCGAACGAAACGTCAAGTTCACATCAAGAGGACCCCGAGCCGTCACCGCTGGTGATGGAGCTGAAACGACAAATGGTCGCATTCCGTTCGAAGCGACGTTTTCAAAGCCGTGGGAATGTCGCGGCTGAACGACAGCCGCGAATGTCCGTTGAGCGGACAAATGAGGAGGACGGGGAGGAGTGAATGAAGTTGCGAACAAGGAGTGATAAATGGATGGAAAGATGGGAAAAATAGGGCAAACGGGAAATGATGAAGGGAAGGGAGGACAAAAAGGGGGCGAAGGGAGGGACGGCAGCAGGCGAGCACGTGAATGAGGGGAAGGAAAGCGATAAAAAGCGGATGTGGCGCCTTCTCCGCGTGAAGGACGCCCGAGGCAGTGCAAAAACGCCGATCGGACCATCGCGGTGCGACGGGCGAAACAACACATCACCAAGGCGGACAGCCGATGAAAATCGGCGATCATTTGATGGAAAATTGCGAATTTGCGGGAGAGCAAATTCGCCCGGACCCTTCCCCTCCCGCCTTTCTCCGGTGATGTGCCCCCCTCCCCGCGACTCACCCCACTTTTGTGCCCCCCAATTGTGCCATTTTTCCCTTTGCATTTCCCCCTCACATTTTGTCCCCATTGTCACAATTTTCCCCCCTTTGTATTTCTCACACATTTCTTATGTATGGGTTTAATTACCCAAGTTTGAGATAAAACTTGCGGTGTAATTTGGTGCAAATTCTTGGGCGGCAAATTTGGGCAATTGGCGGCAGCGAAAAACGGACAAATCGGCGCAGACCCCTCCCCCATCTGCGTCATCACTATTTCGGACTTTTTTTTGTCACTATTTTGGGATTTTTACTCACTATTTTAGTTAACTATTTTTGGATTTTTCGTCACTAAAAGTTGCTGCCCTATTGATTATAGTCAATTAAAACTATTTATATTTTTTAAATCCTTAATTTGGTGCCAAAACTTCCCGGTGCCCAAATTTTTGGTGCCCAAACTTCCCCTTCCCAAAATATGGACATAAATCGCGAAATATGAAAAATATGGATATATGTAGAAATCCATCCTAGAAGCTTCAAATCTAACTTTTAAAGAAAATTACAACGAAAATAATCAACAATTAATTAATTAGGTAATAAAATCTTTTTTGGAAATAGCCTAAACGCAGCGATTTTATATACTTATTTTAGCTTCTTTAGTCTTTGTGCTTTAAATTGATACCAAAAAGGTAGGTTTTGTTTAAACTTGAATAAAGTTATTGTATAACCCAGGTATTTACTGTCAATTTATTTGACTCATAAAATATATTAGGACTCATAAAGTGTAATAGAGCCAAATTAAGTGCCTTTTAATTATTATAAATTAATTTGATTTTGTGCGCTTTTCAGCAAATTGCCATTACAACAAAAGAATCATTGCGAGAATTTAAACATCTGCTGACCCAATTGTACGGCGAGCAAATATTTGAGTGCCGTGGGACGTTGTCCCTTATGTTGGATCTCGTCGAAATTTTGGTGAGAAAACAAAGGATTCCCCCTTTTTTCCGGGTTAAGCCACATATTCATTCGGTAACAATTACGAGCATTATTTGTAGTAAAGCGGCTCTATTGCAGTTTAACGACCATAAAACGATTCGACGATTTTAATGCACTACATATACCAAATTAATCATTCCGTTACTTTAGAGTCATATATGTCAGGGATGGCATTCCGCGGTCCCAAAAATTCTCGGAAATCGGAATTCGGACCCCAAAAATGTCGTAAAACGGAATTCCGTGCCATCCCTGATATATATATGTACATATTAATTAGCAAAATTTAAAATAAAAATTCATTATATATCAAGAAAGGTTTGGCATTTCATGTTTTGAAGTGAAAACCATTTTTTTGGCTATAACCTATTAACAAATTGCAGAAATCTGTACCCATTATCCAAAATGCCTGAATCGGAGAAAGAAAAGGACGAATGAACGAACGGAGCACGGAAAAGGAGGGGAAGAGAAGAGAATGGCACGGCACAATTTGACGAAAAGTGTCTCATTTTATATTTTCAAAATGTTAATTATGATGAGATGATTAATAGGGACTCCATTTTTAGGCACAAAAAATCGCGAAATAGGCACCTAAAAAGGCATTAACAAATCGCAAAAAAGGCATTAAATAGGCACAAAAACCCACCCTCGAATAGGCACCAAAATAGGCAAAAAAAAATTTTATTGACGCTTTTTAGGTAGCAAAACACGTAAAAATTAATCAAAAAACTTATTTGCTTATTTTCAATTGTTTTAAAGTTGTTTTCGATAAAAAATAATTTTTTAAACCAAAAATTTTTATATAAAAAAAATAATTAATTTTTGGGGACAAATTTTTGTGAAAATTTTTTTTACTTCTTAGGGGTGTATTTTCTGAATTTTTTCAGGTCGATTCTTAGGGGTGTATTTTTCATTTTTATTGCATTTTTGTTAACGATTTTTCCGGAAATCCTGAAAAAGGCGTCAAAAATGGCGAAATAGGCACAAAAATAGGGTCATCGTAGACACCCCAAACCGAGCGGAAAATGCGTTTTTAGTGCTTATCTAAGCGTATTAAGTACGCACAAATTTTAGGCATTTGCCTAAAAATGGAGTCCCTAATGATTAAATAAAAAGATCCTTTCTTTGAAAATTTTCCATTTTTTCTGAACAGAAAATCCAAAACTCCGTTCTCACGAAATGCGTGGTGACAATGCCAGCCTCAAAAATGGAGTCAATAGCAGTTCTTACAATTAAAAGCCTAAGCCCAAACAAGCCTAGGCTTAAATAGAATTTTCATGCCACTCAAAAATGGTCTTTACTCTTTGGAATTTTCAGCGACTTTGCTGGGCATTAATTAGTTAATGACACTCAAATAAATTGCCCGAAGGTGTCGCAGTGTCACTTGTTAAGCGCAAAGTTCTAAAATATTAAACCGCAGGTTTCAAAAAGTATGTTTTTTGAATCTCCGTTTTTTGTACATTTTGTCATTGACCTCTCCCTGCTGTCGGATTGTGAGAAGAACCAACAACGCCTTTGCCCCTTCATTTTGTATTAATTAGTTTAATTGATTTTCATCGTTTTTGTGTTCCATTGCGCTCCTCCAATGAATGAGATCACCTACTCACTGCTCACTAATTATGCAAAAACCGAAGTTTTCGAAGCCGAAGTTTCGTCCAGCCCTGGCGGGGGTGGTTTTTCGCGGGGGCAGCGGTTGGCGGGGGTCAGAGTCACGGAGGCGGTGGCGGGGGTACGATAATTCCGCACCGGCGGGGACGGGGCGGGGATTTGATTTGAATTAGCCCCAAAAAATCTCAAAAAAAAAATTTTTTTTATGAATTATGTGTTGGCTCCACATTCCCTTAGTTAATGTATCGCCTCGATAATAAAAACGTCAATCGGTGTCGAACTCATAACAAAAAATACTTTTTATTGTTGAAGCACTAACCACTAAAGCAAAAATATAATGGGAATTAAAAGCAAAATTTACTTTATTTTATAAAAATTTGTCAAAGATGGTTAAAAAATTATAAATTTTTTGCCTTTTATCCCACGAATATGTCATTCTTAGGGGTGTATTTTCAGCCCCGCGTCCCCGCGGGGGTGAAGGTCGTGCCAGAATTGGAGTGCCAAACTCAGTTGGGACTCAATTGACCGTACTGTAAAAAGCTCTCAAAAGACATTTTAAATAATTTTCTAGGGTAACTTGGTGCTGTTAGTTTTCGCCAGTGGTGATCTCGACAATGTTGGTTTCGACAGTAAAGCTATGATATAAGTCTCGTTAAATTTTAACAATTCAAATGATAAGAACATAGCTCTTTTACATTGCAAGGGGTTCGAGATTTTCGTTTTTCAAATCAGGTGCCACGTGTGAAGAAATCTGTAAATTTGTTAATTTATTATGTAAGCGAAAATGCTTTTCCAGTGCGGTAAAGGTACCCAGTTCCCCGCCCGCCCAACTACGCCTCATCGTTAACTCCGGGCTTTTCCTCCAAACAAATACAATTTGTGATAGCAAATGAGGCGGGAGCAGTTGCGCAAGCCCATAATGTGAAAGGGTTTCCTCAACGTTCAGGTCACAATCAAGCTTCTGAAGCAGCTGAAGCAAACCGAGAATTTTGCGCATCAGCTGATTGTGCGCAATGAGAATTTGCTAAAAAGCAGCCAAAAATAAAGCAATTCGATAGTCAAAAGGCACATGAGGCGCTAATTAAAAAGTTGAATTTTTGAATTTTATTAAAACCGAAAATTCTTTTGAATTGATAAATCTTTTGTGAAATGGTTCCGAGAGGTGCAAAATTGAAAATACGGACGAATGAACGAACGGAGCACGGAAACGGAGGGGAAGAGAATGGCACGGCACAATTTGACTAAAAGTCATTCTATATTTTCAAAATGTTACGTATGATGAAATGGTTAAATAAAAAGATTTAAGGATAAGGAAATTAGAGACCGGACGGGACCGGGGCCACGCCGGGATTTTGCCGGGGCCCCCGGTCCCGGGTTTTTTGCAGGTTTTTCGTGCCAAACATTAATTTAGCCTTATTTTTCATTTGGTCTGTTAGAGGTCTGACATTTCTACTTTCTGCTTCTCTAGTCAAAATTTCAATAGTCTTATCACTACTTCCCATTTCACCTCATTTCCACCAAAAGTGTAAGTTGCACATGCCCTTCTTTTGGTTATTTTTATTTACAAAAAAAGCATAAAAGGAACTTTCAGCTTTTTTGTGGTGTATTTGGGGGTTTTCGGGAGCGCTGATCACGAATATTACATCCTCGGCCTATTTCGAATCCCGAATTCGAACAAAAGTCGAGAATTAATTTTTCACTAGAATTCACATTTATTGTAAAATCGGTTCAAATGCATTTCGTACCGACATTTTCGTACGGGGGACGTTTTTGTAGCGCCGATTTCGTACCGCCATTTTGCGCCGTTTTCGTAAGGGTGACGTTTTTGTACCGCCGTTTTCTTACGGCATTGGCATAATGTAATCATTTTGAGGGACCATATTTTTATTGATATCGTTATAGTGTTGGACGAGACGAAGAATCCGTGCGTCGGCACCGCAATACTTCTTTTTCTGTGCATCATCATGCACAAATTTATCATTATTTAGTTTTGTTTTAATTACTTGCTGCTGGGGGATCGAGCCAGTTCCCTACCGCCAAAATGTTGGTGTCTCTGTTGTTAAGTGGTAAATAATTTTGAACCATCGTGAGAATTCGACGGTCTGCTGCGCGATATTTCTTTGCCTTTTGCGGTAGTTCTTGTCCAGTTGAACACTTCGCGAAATCATAATCCGATAACTTTTGATCATTTCGCAGAAGATCAATGAAATGCCAAATCGATGGATGTGAACAGGCAAATGCGCATTGCAAGCGTCTATTCGCGGCTTCTGAATGGTTATTCGTCCGGTCATCGCCTTGCAGTGTTCGAGTGTAAACACTCCAAATGTTTGGGTCAAATCGTGGGCATGTTCGGCTTCCATCATTCTTAAGACGACCCGTGTAGTTCATGATGAACCAAATAAATAATTAAAGAACAATAAATAGTAAACAATTTGTGAGATTAGTGTGAAGGCGCCCTTTGCAACGGATGTCTTTTGCGTAGAGTTGAGCGGGACCGGGGCGGGAAATCCCGGTTTTTTCAGGTCCCGGTCCCGGTTTTTGGAAAAACAGAAATCCCGGTCCCGGTTTTGCCAGTCCCGGTCCCGGCGGGACTAAATAATCACTGGTAAGAATGGGGTCTGGGTGTCTGGGTGAGAAAAAAGAAGAAAATTGGTGGAGAATAAAAAATTTTTGAGAAAAAAAATAAATTATTTATTTTCTTTTAAGGCATATTTTCATATGCATAAGTGGATAAGTGGTTAAACCTTTTGACTTTCATTATTTGTCCCTTGGGTTCAATTCCCCGATGGAACAGATACTTTTTTCTTTACCAATATCAATTGAAATTTAATTAATAAAAAATATTTCTACATAAAAATTATATTTTTACCTTTTTTAAACAGCCTAAAACCACAAATTAACCTAATATTTGGTCATTTTTTGGCAAATTCTGTTATCAAATCTCACTCAAAATTTTTCCGGCGGCGCCTATCGGCACCGACGGACCCCGCCCCATCCCAATGTTCCAAAAAAGTTTTTTCGAAAAAACAGCGCCACAAAAACAGCGATTTAAAAATTTTAAGAGATTGTTAATTTGTTAGAAAAATCCAGAATTTTGGGACTCAGAAAATTCCCCCCCCCCCTGAAATGAAAATTTTAAAAATTTTCCAATGAATAATGGAAAAATTCTTCGAAATTAAAAAATTTTATGGGTACCTTTTTGAATTTAGGAAATTTTTGTAACAAAATTCACCAAAAATTTTTAAAATTTTTCAAAAAAATTTTCTCTTGGGAAAAGTCCCGGTTGGTCCCGGTCCCGGGTTTTTTCGCGGTCAAGGACGAAAATCGAGGTCCCGGTCCCGACTTTTCTACTCCCGGCAAGTCCCGGTCCCGGTTTTTGTCAAATTTCCCGGTCCCGCTCAACTCTACTTTTGCGTGATTGTGTTCACACGACCAAAGCGAACTTCACCGTCAGCACTCGGCTTGTGAAAAATGTATGAATGACCGTTGTGTTGAAGCTTTGTACGGTTCTTTTCTGTTAGAATTGCCTGCATTTTCTAATCTATAACTTAAACAAAAAAATTATTGTCTTATAATTTACGAGAAACATCAAAATGTTGAAAACCCCCTTTCTGTTTTTGAAATTTTGCCGAAAAATTTCGAAAATTTTTGGTATGAAAATGGCCCAAATGCCTTAGTAGGGAACTGGCGGCAGGGAATCGGCCGGTAGGGAATTGACCCCAACCCGCTGCTGGTACATTTTGTAGTTAATAAAAGCTTAACTGTCAAAACATTAAAAGTAATTACATAAAGTTTAACAAAATTATTTGAATGCAATTTTTTTTTTGCATATCCACTCGTAAGAAAACGTCTCCCGTACGAAAACGGCGGTACGAAAACGACCCTGACCGATTTTCCAATATTTCTTTGTTGCCAAAAGTCGGCAAATATTTTTTGTTTTTTATTTGGATCTTCGATTTTCTTTTAAATGACCCCAGTTGATGTTAGAAGAACCAACGCCGTTTATTTCATTTGTATTGTATTAGTCCAATTGATTTTTACCGTTTTTGTATTCCATTGCCCTCCTCCAATGACCACCAACTCATTCCACTAAACCAATCCCAAGGTAAAATTTAATAAAAATTCCATTTTTTATCCATTAATTCAGGGTTACCATTTGTCCTTATTTGTAAGATTTGTCCTTATTTTTAGGGTTCAAATCTTACAAATTTTAAATGTTCTTATTTGTAAGATTTGTCCTTATTTAAGTCTTATTTTTTGGATTCAGAGAGAAATTTAGATTTTAAATGATAATTTTTGAAGCGAATTATATCCAAAGTCTTAATTTTGCTTAATTTATTTACTCATATGCGTGGTCAAGTTGGTTGTGATCTTGGGTTATTTCTTCATTTTATCGTTGGATCAGTTCCCCTCCAAGCAATATTTTATTTTATAATTTTTCAAAATTATTCCTTTATCGATGGGAATTCAATCATAATTGTAACATTTACAATCAAAAATTTGGTCTTTTTTGGACTAAATCTATTAACAAAATGCACTAAAATTTCAAATTTTTCCCGGCGGCGCCTATCGGCACCGCCAGAGCTCCAAAATTCTTTTTATTTCTTTAAATTGACTCAAAAATCGCGAAAAAAAATACGAGAAATTTGTTTGAAGTAGAAACAGTGAAAAGCCTGGCAAAATTTTCCCATTGGCGACTATCGGCGCCGCAGTGCCACAAAATTCCCCTAAGATTTCAAGAGATGACCTAAGATTTGCCATGTAAAAATTGGTCTTTTTGGTGAAAATTTGTTACCAAGTCGCGCTAAATTACAAAATTTTCCCCGGCAGCGCCTACCGGCACCGCCGGACTTCCCCCCGCCTAAAAAAGAAAGTTTTCAAAAAAAATGCCGCAAAAAAAGCCTTTTGAATGTAAAAACCGCAAAAATTTATGATTTTTTGATGAAAATATGTTAACAAATCAGAAAGAAATTACAAATTTTTTTTTTCCGGCGGCGCCTATCGGCACCGCCGGACCCCATCCCATCGCCCATTCCTCAAAATTTTTTGGAAAAAGCACGCCGCAAAAAAATTGTTAAAAACTGATTTTTTGATCCCGAATGAACTTAAAATAATTTACAAGTTGCTTATCTTTTCCACAAAATTATTAAAATCCATTTTCAGGGATGTATAAATTTCTCATTTCAGTAGTTAACCGCCCCGGTGCGTAGTTTGGGCGGGAAAATTTCCCGCACAAACGCGAGCCTATTGGGCGGTTTTGGGCTTTGAAGGTGCCGCCACCTGTCAATCAAAAGGTGGCGGGGGAGGGGGTCGAGAGTGAGTGATCGGTGGGAAGGGGTGCGCGGGAGGGGTGTTGGGTTTAAGCCTAAACCTATTGCGTAGTTTGGGGGGGGGGGGGTGCGCGGGAGGGGGGTGATAGGTTTAAGCCTAAACCTATTGCGTAGTTCGGGGAGGAGTCACGTAGGTGTTGATGGGTGGGTCGGGATTTTTTTTGAAACTGTGAGGGGGTCAAGAGGTCAATGACCAGGTGTGAAATTCACACCTGGTTTTGGATGAAGTGGTGATGAATCGGTGAGGGAGGAGGGGGGACGGATGAGTTAAGGTGTGAAATTCACACCTTTTTTTGAACGGTGACAAAAGTTGGTTGGGGGGGGGCGTTCGGACAGTTTAAGGTGTGAAGTTCACACCTTGTTCTGAGAAAGGAGGGAAGGGGCGATGAAATATGTTAAAATTCTCACTAATCTGACATTTGAGATCGCGTAATTGATGCTTTATCTGTTGAAATTAAAATAAATGATTATAATTTGTGTGAAAGTTCATCAATATGAATCTGTCACTCATTAGATTTTTTTATTTTTGGTGGGGCCAGCAAATCGGTGGCAAAAATGTTCTTTCGGGCGCAATCTTCGCACATCTCAAAGTTCACAGAGAAGTGCTGATGATCCACAGCGCGCAGCACCTTTCCTTTATTGAAGTACAGCTTGTTCCAATCCTCTTAAAATTTTAAATGACCTTTGTTAAAGTTTTAAAAATTACCCGCACACAGGTAGAAGCCCAATAGATACTTTCCCTTCATGAGTTTCCACAGCTCGTTGTCCTCGACTTTCCTCTTTTTGACAGCTGGCGCTTCTTCAGCATCCTTTTGCACAGGTTTTGCACAATTATTGTCCCAGCGACTTTTTTTGATCATGCTGCGGGTGTTTGGTTTGGGTTGGACCTTGTCAGTATTCACAGCTTCGATATCCGTTTGAGGTCCATTTCTTTCACCTTGCACCGTTACATTATCGTTCATTGAAGACATTTTTATTTAAGAAATTATTAAAATGATTTTTGGTTTTGAGCGGATGAACTTGTCGAGCTGAAAAGTGGGCGGAGCCTAACCGATTTCAAAAGTATAAAACCGGCACATTTTTGAATGCCCGCGTCTTTTTCCAAATCATTCTTATTTTTATTCACCAAAATGGCCATTAACATGAGCGACAAAAAGGGATTAGTCAAACAAATCCTGGGCGAAGCCGATCTTACCATTACCACCTCTGGTATTACAGTTAGCGGGCCGAGGCTGTCAACGCCACGTTTTATTCCCTTTGACGAGAGCGGCAAATGCCGGTCATGTAAGGCAACCGAGGTGGAGGTCGACACGATGGTGACAAAAGAGGGCATCACTATTTGGTGTACGCGCGTCGACAAAGCGCAGTTTGTACCGTTTTGTCGCCAAAGCGACACAAATTTCTTTGAAATTTCTTTTATTTTTGATCCTTTTCGTCGATCAATTTTCTCCCTTCGCTCGCTCCTTTAATTATGACTCATCTTTTCTTTTCTCCATATTTTCGCTATGAGTCATCATTTTTGAGGGAATTTTTTCCCTTTGCTTGTGCACATTTCTTCACGTGCCTGGCCCCGCCCCCATCGATTGTGAGGGTATAAAAGCCCGGCCCATTCTCCATTTTCTTCACTCTGATCACTTTTTGATTAAGTCAGTCGGGACAGTTTTCTGTCCAAGCATTTGCATTAAATTGTAATTGTGCAATTGAATTGAATAAAGATTAAGAAAGAGTCTTAGTCTTTTCTCTATCTGTAAAAGGGACGCTCAGGAGCCCTTTCATACAGACCATTAAGCCGTTGACCCCCGTTGGGTCACAAAAGGCTTATCAAAGGAAAGGAGAAGGATTTCTCCTTCCAAATTGTCCCTTCAGTAAAGGAGAGGAATTTCCTCCTTTAATTTGTCCCTTTGGACATTCAGTGAATTTCTGTCTTTTGGACAGAAATTCGCTTTGCTTAAAAGACTCCCCCCTTCTGCCGGGAGAGTCTGCTTCCCCTTCTGCCGGGAAGTGCAAATTTTTGTGGCTTTTTGCCCACAAAATTGGAGCCCCGTAGGGGTCGGCTTCCAGTCGTAAGCCTACCCTCCAACCAAACCAATCCAAAGCGCGGCCTGAGCGCTTGGATCAAACACACAACCCAAAGGGGTTTATTGTGTTTTCATCAAGCGTAAGAGCAATGAGTGAGCTCTTGCGCATCTCCATTGCACCAATGGTGGTGCGTCTCAAGATGTACATTGAGACAGCCCAAGAAAACTTGGGCAAAGAGCTGGCGGACCAAAGTGTCCGTGCAGATCTGATCGCAGAGAGACAAAATCTCTGCAAAACAATTTCTCTTTTGGAGAAATACAATGGAAAATGGGAAGCCATTTTCCTGAGAGTGAAGGGACAAGCTCTTCAAGATGAAGAGCAAAATTACAGAGACTTCAAACCAGAAGGCAAGGCCTTCATGCATTGGGTCGACCAAGCCCGAGGGCTTGTCGACACCATTGAAGGGGCTTTAGGCCTCTCGGAGCTGGGGGATGCAATTCCCCAGCCAAATCAGCCAGCACAAGTTGTGCAGCAGGCACCAGTGGTGCATCAGCGTCATGATGTGACGCTTCCGCCGATAACATTGCCCAAATTCTCGGGGGAACCCCGAGAATGGCCTTTGTTTTGGAAGCTCTTTGAGACTTCCGTTGAAAGTCTTCAAATTGAAGACTTCAAGAAGCACATTTATTTGCTGGGATGCCTCCCAGAGAAGTCAGTTGCTAGGAGAGCAATTGACTTATACCCACCGTCAGATGAAAACTACCCAAGGGTAGTTGAGATTCTGAAAAAGCGGTTTGGGGATGAAAAGACAATGGTGGAGTCCCTCCAAGCGGAGTTGCTCCACCTTGCCAAACCAGCTGAATCCGTTCAGTCTCTGAGACAATTCTCAGAGTCCATTGAACGGATTTGCCATCAGTTGTTGGACTATGGAGAAAATGAACAAAATAAGTTCATGGCCTCCACGATTAAGTCCAAACTGCCCTACCACCTTCTCACCCAAGTGGTGGAGAAGGAAATGAGGGCAGGAGGAGCCTTTAACTGCACAGAGCTCCGAAGAGCTATCTCTTCAATCGTTGAAGTCAAAGAAGAAGTACAGAGATGTACTCAAATTTTCCGGGGAGAGGATAAACCCCGGAATTTTCCCCCTCATTCAAATGAGGGGAGAGCCAACCAAGGGAGAGGAACACCGTTCCGCTTCTCCCGCCCGTTCAGAGAGGAACGGTGGAGGCCAGTGGAAGGAAATGAAACGGCAATGAGGATGTCTCCTCAGACGAATCATTCCTTTTCGGCCATAATCCAACAACGAACCCCTATTCCAAATAGGGGCTCAAATCGCATATGCTTCCTTTGTGAAACAAAGGGGCATACACCGAGTTGGTGCACGAAATACATCACTCCGGGGGCGCGAAGAAAGCGCCTCGCGGACCAAGACAGGTGTATTAATTGCCTCATTATGGGGCATAATTCACTGAACTGCACCTCACCCCGCAGGTGCAGTCAATGTGGTGAAAGACACCACTTTATGGTGTGTTATGGAGGAGAAAAACAATGGAATATTCCTCCGCAAGTGCAGAGGAATGATTTCCATGGGATGGGGACAGAGTCCCCTCCCAATCAGTTTATCCAGGGTCACGAGAGACCCGACAACAGAAATGATTCTGTGGGGATGATGTCTCCCCAAGTAAACAGATCATTTCTGACATTGACAAGTCCCCAATTTTCTCAAAGAAAAATAGGGACAGGGACAAGACAAACTTGTTCCCTTTGTTGTGTTGTGGGACATCCTCCAAGTCGATGTCCCCAATATTCCACACCAGGAGCACGCAGAAGGCGGCTCGCAAAACAGCGAAAATGTTTTAATTGCCTTATGAAAGATCATAAGGCACAACAATGCCAATCTCCAAAGAGATGCTTGAAGTGTGGTGGAAAGCACCACTATATGATCTGTTATCATGGAGATGCTCCAATTGGGAGCACTCCTCAACAGATAAGGGAAGGAAGGACTGTTCAGAAGAAACAGTCCTCCAAACAAAGAGGAGAGTTTCCTCGTTCAAAAACCCTTTACTCAGGCGTATCCTCTAGAGTAGAGGATAAACCGTCTGAAAGTATTGCTTTCCACTGCAGCTCAACCAGTGGGTTGAAAAATGTGACAAATAAATCACATTCATTTTTTTGTCGTGCCATGGTCATGCCAAAGCACGACCACCAAAAAATGATCGAAAAGTCAGTTCTTTTCGATCAACCGAGTCAGATTTCATACCAATCTGACTCTCATTTCGGTGAGCAGAAGACACCGAAAGTAACTCCCACAGATAAGAAAATCTGTGGCTGTTGCATAAAAAAGAATGGTGTTGTGAGCCATTCAGTTTTTTCCATTCGTATTAATCGAATGGACAATAAATGGGAAGAAACTCTTCCTAATCGAACAGAGCAATCAATCATAGCATTGACGCTTTGTTTTTACATCAGCATAAGCCTGATGGTTCTCTCAATTTTAAAAGCCCTTTCTATTGGGCGTAAAACCATTGCTTGGCTAATGATCCAACTCAAAGTATTATTACTTTGTTTTGAGGATCAGAGCACGCCTTGCTTTCAAGAAGGAAGGCAAAGAGGGGCAATCCCTCAATTTTGTACAGCGCGCCATATTTTGCAAATAATGGCGTTTACTGTAATTTTAGCATGTTTGTTCCCTCTTCCCGTTAAGGGGGGAACAGAAACAAATGCTTATCCAACCAATCAATGCAATGAGTGCAAACTTCTTTGCTTTAACAAAGGCGTTAAAGCAAAGATTCCAAAGGAAATTAATAAAGTTGAGCTCTGCTGTGCAGAGAACTGTTACATTCATGAGAATGTAAAGAAGCTCACTTATGAGCTACCAAAGGAAATCCTCCTAAATGACTTCCAATGCGAAGGTCATTTTTGGATGGATTCGAAACACATGTTCAAGAAGGACATTTTATGTCCAGCAGTTGATGAGTGTGAACTCATCGAATGCTATTTTTGCATTGAACAGTTAGCGAATCCAACCTGTTATCCATTGATTTCATCAATGTTAGCAGGGGGACTTTGCTTATCATTCATGAGCATAAGCTTTGTGGCTTTTTCCATATTAAAAGTCCTGTTTTCAGGACTTTATATGGTCATTTGGCTGATAATTCAATTTATCAGGCCAATAATTTATTTAGCTGGCCCAAATCGCCCTCCGAAAGAGAGGAGGCCAAGGGCAACAGCTTCTCAAAATTGGACATCACGCCGTGTTTACAGAACAATGGCGTTTGTGGTCCTTATGGCTAACTCTCTCCAGGATTTGACTGGAGCAGAGACCATAGCAGTCATGGCCAAATCGGAAAAATGCATTAAAAATGCGACAAGCATGAGATGCATTGTCGAAAACTCGGCAACGCTGACGTTGCTGCCAGTTGGCCAAACAAACACTCTTCTTCTGAAAACAGAGGAAGGTGTTCTCCTTGGCTCAATTAACGTTGTGCTGAAGGCTTTAGCTTTGGAATGCCAAAGCTTCACTAAAGCCTGGCAACGTTCATACGCAATTAATGTGTTGGCCGGTAAAAGGTGCCCTAAGATGGGCTCCTGTGAAGGAAAGTATTGTAGGAGAAGTTCGCCACAATACTTCCATTCCTGAGCTAAAAGATGCCAACGATTTCCAGGCAATTCATTTTGCCTGGACAGCACAGCCTTTTGGGGCAACAAATGCCTCTTAGGCGGCAGTGCGTGCCTTTTTTATCGTTGGTATGCTCAGGAAAAGTCCAAGACAGTCTATGAAATCATGGGCTGTAATTCCTGGGAATTTATTGTTTATACAATAATTCGCCTGGAAACTTGGGCGAAAAACCCAAGTCAACTCAGGTGTTCCTCTATCCAGGAAGAACCTGAAATGGAACAACATCAGCTTACTCCGATCGGAGTAACTTTTCCGCCCGCTCCCGTCTTAAACTCAGATTTTGTTTTTGACGGGAGCAATATGGCTCTTACCAGAGAGCCATTGACAATTGACTTTAACTGTAAAAGTCGGCAAGAAGCAATTGATTTCAATTGCAGTCTTGGAGTTCAGGCATGCACTGATTGCATACCTGACCATTCATCAGGTTTAGTGAACTGCAATTGCCGTTCACATAACCTTGAAAAGTTAATGGAAAGTCCAGAGAGGAGACTTCCATTAAACATCAAAAATTACCAACTCAGAAATACTGGGAGAAAGGTAATTGCCTTGACAGGATTTAGTCCTGTCCAATTAAACCTTCAAATCGAAGGTCTACAAATGGCTTTGGAACTCCACCAAAGCCTTTGCACAATTTTGCCGTTGAACATATCTGGATGTTACAGATGTTCAACGGGAGCACAATTCCGTTATGTGTGCTCAACAAATTTTGGCAATTCTCTTGCCGAAATTAAATGCGACGATGGAACACATTTTTCAACAAAATGTGATTCCAACGCATCAATTTACCAAACAATTTTGGCTTTTGATAAAGCCAGAATTGACACAAATTGCCAAACAAAATGTTTGGCTGGAAACACTTCTTTTGTTCTCAGGGGACATTACACTATGTCCAACCCGAACAAATAGAAGATTACAGTCCAAATCACTCTGAAAGAGTGATAAACAGCCAATCCAGTTGGCCTAACTGGAATTTTGATTGGAAGGCGACCCTTTGGTCTTTGATTGGCATCCAATCATCACTCATCTTCATAATGATTATTTGTGTAGGCATTGTTTGCCTAACAATTTTCATTAAACTTTCTCCTTTCTATAGACTTTGGAAATTAATTTCCTGGTCTTAACGAGAAAGGGTTATGGTAATGTGCCTACAGTATTGGCAATACTGTACTTGGCCGGGGGAGGATCCTTCGGATATGGTGTTGAATCACGTCCTATCCCTCGGCATCAAAAAATTTTGTGAGTCACCCTCGTTGGGGAATGATTCATCTCTTCCATTGAATGGTGGTATAAAAGGGTGGCGGATTTGCCACCCATCTTCAAATCATCCTTCCACGGAATGCCTATTCCCATACGAGAAGGGCCTTATTTCTCGGCTCGCCGGGTGGTCATACCCGAAAATGCCGAGGTCTTCAATGATCGCCTTTACGGACTTGGCGATCCACGATTTGAAGAGGAGGAGAGAGTTCCTCGCTGGCAGGAACCTCCTATTCCTCGCCAAATTGAGTCATTGAGCTCATGGATTGAGCGGTCTTATGGACCGCATTGGTATGAAACAGCACGGGAGCGCCGTGCTGTCGAAGCCCGCCTTCGCGGAGAACTTCGCGAAGGGCCAATCTCTTAGGAGAACATTTTGGCAGAATTGCCGAGATCCATTTTGATGGATTCACCTGTTATGGTCCGGAGGGTCTCTTTCTCTCTCCGGGCATAACACTTTTCGATCATTTTGTACGGTTGGGTCTTCAAGTAGACCCAGTAAAACCGTGCATACAAGAATATGTAGGGTTTAGCCCTCGCGAGCAAGGGATGCTTGTCGACATTTATCCGATCGAACTGGTCAACATCCGAACCAGAATCGGAGTTGCTTGGAGAGCGCCAGCAGTTTTGGAGGAACCTCACCCTCCTCTACGTGACCACCAGTTACCAGATGGACGACTGGAGAATCGTCCTCCGAGGGTGGCTCGTCGACTTCCAAACCGATGATGAAAAGAATTTTGGCAAAGAGACGGCAACAGATGTCGCCATCCTTGAGGCCCGGAGTATGTCGCCAAGCGACACAAATTTCTTTGAAATTTCTTTTATTTTTGATCCTTTTCGTCGATCAATTTTCTCCCTTCGCTCGCTCCTTTAATTATGACTCATCTTTTCTTTTCTCCATATTTTCGCTATGAGTCATCATTTTTGAGGGAATTTTTTCCCTTTGCTTGTGCACATTTCTTCACGTGCCTGGCCCCGCCCCCATCGATTGTGAGGGTATAAAAGCCCGGCCCATTCTCCATTTTCTTCACTCTGATCACTTTTTGATTAAGTCAGTCGGACAGTTTTCTGTCCAAGCAATTTGCATTAAATTGTAATTGTGAAATTGAATTGAATAAAGAAAGAGTCTTAGTCTTTTCTCTATCTGTAAAAGGGACGCTCAGGAGCCCTTTCATACAGATCATTAAGCCATTGACCCCCGTTGGGTCAAAAAAAGGCTTACAAAAGGAAAGGAGAAGCATTTTCCTCCTTTCAAATTGTCCCTTCAGTAAAGGAGAGGAATTTCCTCCTTTAATTTGTCCCTTTGGACATTCAGTGAATTTCTGTCTTTTGGACAGAAATTCGCTTTGCTTAAAAGACTCCCCCCTTCTGCCGGGAGAGTCTGCTTCCCCTTCTGCCGGGAAGTGCAAATTTTTGTGGCTTTTTGCCCACAAAATAGTATGTCGCCAAAGCGACACAAATTTCTTTGAAATTTCTTTTATTTTTGATCCTTTTCGTCGATCAATTTTCTCCCTTCGCTCGCTCCTTTAATTATGACTCATCTTTTCTTTTCTCCATATTTTCGCTATGAGTCATCATTTTTGAGGGAATTTTTTCCCTTTGCTTGTGCACATTTCTTCACGTGCCTGGCCCGCCCCCATCGATTGTGAGGGTATAAAAAGCCCGGCCCATTCTCCATTTTCTTCACTCTGATCACTTTTTGATTAAGTCAGTCGGACAGTTTTCTGTCCAAGCATTTGCATTAAATTGTAATTGTGCAATTGAATTGAATAAAGATTAAGAAAGAGTCTTAGTCTTTTCTCTATCTGTAAAAGGGACGCTCAGGAGCCCTTTCATACAGACCATTAAGCCGTTGACCCCCGTTGGGTCACAAAAGGCTTATCAAAGGAAAGGAGAAGGATTTCTCCTTCCAAATTGTCCCTTCAGTAAAGGAGAGGAATTTCCTCCTTTAATTTGTCCCTTTGGACATTCAGTGAATTTCTGTCTTTTGGACAGAAATTCGCTTTGCTTAAAAGACTCCCCCCTTCTGCCGGGAGAGTCTGCTTCCCCTTCTGCCGGGAAGTGCAAATTTTTGTGGCTTTTTGCCCACACGTTTGATGTGATCTACGATCTGCCGGGACATTGCTTTTTTCGAGTGAAGAACAAGTCAAGAGTGTTCAATGTTCCCTACAGTGAGCTACCCTCCGACACGTGTGCAGACCTAGGGGTTTCAATTGAAGAGAAGGACTTGAAGAGAAAAGCAAAAGTGGCTCTTGATTTGGTTGAGGCAGGAATGGTGTCGGACGCAATGCAGGGGGGAGCACGTTGGAAGAAAGCAAAGACTGCGATCGATGTGTTAGGTGATCTTTTGCTTACTGAACCACTGAGCGAACATCAAAAGAACACTCCAGGAGTCATACCTAATGAGCCTCAAAGCCGACAATCATCACAAGTGAAAGAAGAAACAACTTCAGTTTCCGCTTCTGCAGCTGGTAGCCCTCAAACCCACACTGTTGAAGAGATGAAGGAACAAAATCAAGAAGATGTTGAAAAAAAGATGCCGCCTGCACTCCCGGATCCTCCAACTATGAGTGGCGAAAAGAAGGTGGACCCTAAAAAAGAGGATCTCGGAGACATTGATAAAACTCTTGATGAATTTTTTGAGAGTATTAAGGCAGCAACCACCAATATGTAATGATATTTAAGTCTTTGCTTTTGTATTCTTTTAACCACAATAAAAATGTTAAATTCACAAGCGTTTTCCACCAAAGATATTTGCTTTAAATTGCCCTTTGGATTAATTATTTCGGGGCCCTCCTCCTCAGGTAAAACCCAATTCCTACTAAAATTTATTGCTGAGTCCTCCGAGTTAATCTCACCCAGCCCGGTCTCCATTCTTTATTGCTTTGGTGAAATGAACTCAGCGGTGCCCGTACTTCAAAAAGCGGGGGTTGACGTTTATGCGGGAGTCCCGTCAGAAGAATTGATCAAACGCTTGCCCAAGCCTCTTTTGTTGATACTCGATGATCTTATGCTCTCCATGGACGAGCGATACCTGTCAGATTTGTTCACCAAAAAATCCCATCACCATCAATTTGCGGTAGTTTTTGTCACTCAAAATTTGTTTGAGAAAAAGATCAAAGTGGCGCGCCTGTCCTCCCAGTACCTGGTACTGATGCGAGCACCCAACTCTCTGTTGTCGATCAGAAATGTTGGAATCCAACTTTTCCCGCGCCAACTCGACTTCTTTCTGGATGCGTACCGCCAAGCGACCGCCCGTCCCTACGGCTATTTGCTGATCGACATGCATGCATCGTCGGACCCATCGTTGCGTCTGCGCACAAACATATTTAAGGAAGAGCAGGAGGAAGACGAAGGCATTGTTGTGTTCATTCCCAAAAATGGAGGACCATAGTCAACAACAGCAACAAACAAAAATAGGACAGTTAATAAAAGACAACTCGGACTGGCTGTGTGCTTTGGCGAGGACCAAATCCTCTAAAAAGTGTAGGAAGATGTTACGTCACGCGAACAGCGATCAGCTATTAGCGCTAGTGGAAATTTGTCTAAATCTCGTCGCTTCACGTTTCCGACTGACTACGCGACAGAAAAGAAGATTGATGCCCTATGTTGAGACTGTGCGACGGATGAGCAGAGCGAGAAGTGAACGCGGCGCGAGACGTGTGCTTGTTCAGAAAGGATCGGGATTTGGGGGGTTGTTTGCCGCCCTCCTAACACCCGTGCTAATTGAAGTAGCAAAATCGTTTGTGACCAAAAACGCATAAATACCCCACAATTTTAGTGTTCACGCTCACATATTTGCAAAATGGCTAATAAATTTTTGCTCGTTCCACAAGAAATTTACCGAGGGCTAACCTCAGCGTCGGATACGGGAGTCATTAATTTGGATGCGGTAAGGCATGACCTGGACCGTGCCAGGGGTGAACGGACTAATCCGACAACAAAAAATGTCCGATACAATCAACAGCTTAGGCGCTATCTGCAAATGAGACGGGAGCTTGCCGATAGGCCTACCAAAGTTGAGTTAACCAAGGGCTTGAGTGTTTTGCTAAAGCAAGATGGAGGTGTTGATGATGACGACGGCGAAGTCGTCAACACTCAGCCACGGCCTCCCGCTCCACCACCACCACCACCACCTCCTCCACCTCCTCATCAATACCACCGTCGCCATCCCAGCCCTCCCGATCAGCAATCTTCCTCGTCTGACGATAGTCATCCGCCTCACCCTCCTCGTCCACCACGTCCTCAGCGAACAAAGAAAAACCATCATTCTTCTATAAAATATGGTCGACTGAACCAATGGAAGCAAAGGCGACGTGACTTACAACAACAACCGGTAGTACGTGATCTACTCGCTGAGGCAGCAGCTGCTCCTTTACCTGAAAGTGACGATGACGATGAACAAATGCTGGAAGGTGGGTATCTGCTGCCAACACCATCACAAAATTATGGAGACATGCCAATATTGCCTGATTATGCAGATGAAATTGAGGAAATGGACACCGCCCAACAAAGACTTGCAAGCAGAAGAAAGATAAAAGGAGAGGAGGGAATAGATAAAAACAAAAAATACAAAATTTACTATTCTCCTCCACCATCTCCCACACTACCACCCGTGTACAAACGACCAGACCATCCCCCTCCTCCGCCTCGTTCTATACCCAAAGTTGAACTGAAAAGGGGTCCACAACCAACAAAGTTGAAAAAATCTGCTTCACCCCCACCTCCACCACTTCCTCCACATCGCGCAAAGAGAGAACCAAAAATAGAGCTCGCCCCTCCTCCACCTCCTCGCAATGTCTCCACAAGGGAACCGAAAATTGAACTAGCTCCTCCTCCTCCTCCTCGTCACTTCACCAAAAGGGAACCAAAATTTGAAGTTGACCCACGACCATCCACATCGAAGCAAGCCGGGTACTTCCCGCCCCCGAAAATCAAAACCGAGCCAAAACATGAGTTGCAACCTACAAAGAGGCCAGTGCCATACCGTATCCCGAAAAAAGAGCCAAAAATTGAAGAAAAGCCATTACAGCAGCAGCAGCAGCAGCAGCAGCAGCAACAACCTCCTCCTCCTCCAGCTGTTGTCGTCGAAGAAATGCCCTATGTTCCTCCACCTAGGAGGGGGACCAAACGCACATACCCCGTAAATAATGATGATGAGGTGCACATAAGAAAACGAGTGAGGCAACCGAGAAGGGTGAGAGTACAGTACTCGCCCGAGCCAGGTCCATCAACATCTGCACAAGGTGATGAACAACAACATCGTGAATTGTTTGCCATTCCTTCAAATCAGCTGACCATGAATCAGCGGATTGAACGATTGTACATCAAATGCAACCGTTATGCGGATCGCATGGGCGTTCGAGGAAATACAATTAACACCGCAAACGGCAAGCCGCTGGCGCATAGCAATTTGCGAATGGCCATCAGGTATATAATTGACAGGAGAGCAGGCCGCCCCACCATTAAACCACCGGGAGCAAACCTATTGGAAGAAAGGCTTAGGCAAGACCCAATTTTGTATTCATGGACGGCTCCTCCAAAGAGACCGTCACAGAGCAAAACCACCCGGACGGCACCAAAAATCAAGAAGGAATTTCGCCCGAAAAAATGGAGTTGATCAGAACCACACTTGACCAACTGTACAATAATCCATCCTCACCATCGGCGTTCGCAGGTGTTACAGCGTTGTGGAAAGAGGCGCGGAAAAAGATTAAACATTTACGAAAAGAAGAAGTGCAGAGATATTTGGAGGGACATCGCACCTATACATTGATGCGCCCCCGCAGGGTGCGGTTTCCAAGAGCAAAAACTATAGCTGCTGGATTCATGACCGATGTTCAGGTGGATTTGGCTGACTTTCAAACACTTTCTCGTCATAATCGTGGCCACCGGTACCTACTCGTAGCGGTTGATGTCCTTTCAAAACGCGTGTTTGTCGTTCCACTGAAAAACAAGAGGGCCGAAGAGATGTTGGAGGCATTCAAGAATCTTGTTGAACAAATGCCAATGGCCCCCCATCGCATTTTCTCTGACAAGGGCACGGAATTCAAAAACAGACTAGTCAAAGAATTCTTTGAGGAACATGAGATTGAAAAGCATGAGCCGGTACATTCGTCAGTGAAAGCGTCAGTTGCTGAGCGAGCCATCAGAAATGTGAAGCAACGATTATACAGATATTTTGCGGAAAAACAGACTCTCAACTGGGTGGACATTGTACAGCAAATTGTAGCTGGAATTAACACTGCCCCATCTCGTGTTCATCGGATGAGGCCAATAGATATCAATTTTCAAAACGCTCAAAAGGTGTGGGAGCGAATTTACGGTCCACAAAAAGTCAACATTACACAAAAGCTTGCACCACGATTCCGCAAAAATGAATTTGTGCGCATGAGCAGAGAGAAGGGGCAGTTCGAGAAGGGGTACCTACCCAATTACGGCGATGAAATTCTTGAGGTTGATGAAGTGATGAAGACCGTTCGTCCCATTCGATACAGACTTCGCGATGATCACGGAGAAAAGTTTAGGGGCACTTTTTATGAGCAGGAGTTGGCTCGCGTACGCAAGAATGATGAGACAAGCTACCGAATAGAGAAAGTGATTAGGAAGAGAAGGAAACCGGATGGATCAACTGAGATGCTCGTAAAATTCATAGGATACCCAGAAAGGGAGTGGATTAATGAATCTCAGCTTGTATAAAAGCATTCACTTTGTTCATTTTTAGACATTGAATAAATTTAATAGATGACATCAAATAGTTTCTTTGTGTTTTTACCTAGCAATGTTACGGATTACCCAGACAATCAGCCGAATAAGTTCAGAGTACGCCTTCCAAAACCTCTGCATTTTAGTGGCTCATGGGTTTGTGGGCTGCATAGCATCAGTTATCCGTATTCATGGCACTCAACAATTGGTACATTGGATGAGCAATGGATAGACATTCATTTCACCAATCTCCATTCCGTTGATGAGGACCGACAGCGTGTCATCAGAGTACCTGTACCGCAGGCGTCACATAAAAAGGTTGAGCAGCTCAGGGATTTTTTACAAGCAACCTTGAAGAGTCAAGAAAAAGTAAGACTTAAGCCGCTTGCACATGAAGAAGGCTATTTCGATAAACCGTTAGTGATCGGCTCACCTCCACACGCCAAGCGCCTTAAGAGAGCAACGATAGAAGACATGTCTTCACTGCAATCGCCACCGAGGTATGAAGAGCCTGGGCAGCAGAAGCCTCAGTCTCAGCCTGTCTACAATGAAACAGAGAAGCCAGACGAGAAGCAAGCTAAAGCGGCAGCAGTTTCTTCTCATTCTCATCCACCCTCTGAAGTGCCAAAGGTAGTCACAGCACCGAAACAGACAGCTTCAAAATCTGCTACAGCTCCGCCCCCAAAACAAGTAACATCTACTATAACTACAACCAAAACAACACCTGCTCCCGCTCCCATTACAACCATTAAACAAACTCCATCGCTCCCGAAACCTTCTCCGTCCAAAACAGAGGCTGTACCGAAGCCAACTCCAACACCGACTCCAGCATCCAAATCAGCTATTCCAATGCCTGCTTCATCGACCAACCTGCAGAAAATCGCTAAATTATCATCACTTCAGGTAACTAAATCAACTACACCTAGCGCAGCAAAAAAACCCACTGTACCAACGGTAGTATCTACAGCATCTATTGATAAATTAACTTCTCAGATCGAATCATCACCAACAACAACTAAACCATCACCGCCTCCTATTAAGCCTATTCCGTCTTCAACGTCAACACCATCACCGCCCCCAAAGAGTATAGCAAAGGACATAAAACGCTCAGTCGAAGCTCCAAACGAAAACAAAAAGGAATCTAAGAGAATTTTGGATGTGGATGATCGGTTTTTTGGCGGTTTAGCCGCCGGAGATGAGTTTCCTGACGACGATGACAAAGAGTCCGAGTGGCCATATGAGCCTTTTAAAAACATTCTCGATGATGTAGAAATACAATATCTTGATGACTTTGAGCGATTCAAGGTGGTGCTCAAAAATCCTGTGATCAGCCACTTATCATTTTCACCTCAGCTGGGCTATGTGCTTGGGTTTGAAAATCCTCAACACGTTGGGCCTCAAGAAATGGCAAAATACGGCTGTGACTTACGGGGTGGCTTCTCAAGTTTTGCTGTCTACTCAAAAGGACTGACTGAGAACATGATCATTGGCAACTCACTGAGCTCGCTGCTTCGCGTTGTGTCGGTGAGCGGTGCCACACCCGGTGACTACAATGAGAAGATTTATGATTCGCCAATATACGCTAGAGTGCTGTCGCGCGAGATCAACGAAATTGACATTGAGCTACGCACGATGGACAAGGGTCGACTGGTCCCATTCGCCTATGGCACGACCATGGTGGTATTAATATCATTCTTCGTCGTGTTGGCACTACAGTAGGGTCAGAGGCTCTGAGTACGGGACAGCGAGTGTTGGAGAGAGTGGGAAACGAAGGAGTGCCGTTTAAAGAGGCGTTTATGAACGAGGGAAAGAAAGGAATTGACACGGTATTGGAGAAGGGCGGCCTACCAAAGCAGTTTGGGAATGGTGCAAGAATGGGTATAAAAAGAAAGAGAACGCAAGCCCCAACACATCAGACCATAATTGGAAGGACAATCAAAAAAACAGGAAACAAAACGTATTCGTTCAGACGCATTTGGACTTTACTAAATAAATGGCATTCCATAAAATTGACAACGATAGTGCTAACTCAATAACTAATACCTTAGACTTTTTTCGAATTCCACCCACCAATGTGAGCGTCTCTCTTCAGCAAAAAGTGTTTGAGCTGCTGCCTAGTAATCCACTGACGGACACTCCCTACCACTTCAAGCTTCATTCCAGCCAAACTTTATTGATTTATCCAAATGCTACTTACAAAGTGAATTCCGAATTGAATTCGCAAAGAAAATGAGCATGGTCAGCTGATTGACCTCGCAGCTGACGAGGCTGCACCGATCCAGATGATTGGTCAGACTTTCATTCGAAACATCAAAATGAGCATAAATGGACGCGAAGTTTTTCAATTCCAATTCTCTAATGGCCTACAAAACTTACTTTTCACACGAACTATCCTATTCCAATACAGCAAAGGACTCGCATTTGAATGCAGCGGGCTATTACCGTGACACCGGCGGCACGCTTGAGACAGGGGATGGATGCATTGCGCGACGCAACCTGTTTGCGGGAAGTAGAACAGCGCAATTCATTGCCAAAATTGACGCCGATTTGTTCAACCAACCTCGTTTACTTGATCAACTTCTGTGAGCTAGACATTGAAATTTTACCAAATGATAACGACTTTGTCCTAATCACTACGCCCAGTGTTGCCCAGGGTGTTTGCAGCCGCTCCTCGTTACCGCTTCGAGGTTGTCAGTTTGAAAATGTATGTGAAAAAAGTCTCATTGATGGATGGACTGGCGTTGGACATTGCGCGAAAACTTGAAGTGAAACCGGCACGATATGCTGTGAGGAAAACGCTGATGAAATCAATGTTCATCAGTCATGGACGTTTCGAGTTTACAGCCAATTTGTTCATGGACCAAATCCCCCGCCGTATCACAATGGGATTGGTGGCTAATGCTGATTATATTGGAACAATTTCGCGCAGTCCGTTCAATTTTCAACCGTTTAATGTGCGCGAGATCTCAATTATTGCTAATGGACGCTCCTTTCCCCAAGCGCCATACGACTTAGACTTCCCTAACTGGAAATATGTTCGCCCTTTCAATGACATGAACGAAGCAGTGGGGTTCGCCAACTCATTGGAAAGCAATGGAATTAGCTATGAACAGTTCGGAAAAACCCACTGCATTTACGTGTTCAATTTGACCAACAGCAGCGATGATCAAGCTGCGCTGTTTGATCTTATAAAAAATGGGACAACAGCGGTGAGCATCAAATTCAACCAGGCAGTGCCCGCCGGAGGGATAATGCTGGTGGTGATGGGTGAATGCGACTCTCTGGTGATGTTGGACAAGAACCGATCAATAAGCACCGATATCACTATTTAAGGAGCCATTTTTATAAAAATTCTTATTGAATAAATATGAATTACAAACAGCTTTCTATAATTTTATTCTTTATTCGGATTTATTTACCTGTTGTTTCCGAGGAACAAATCCCTGAATACTCTGAATACATAAGAAGACTGACAATGAGTAGGACTACAAAATCATACACCATCACTACTCGCCTCCCAGAATTTCTAAAAAGGAAATCTTTTTCCATTACTACTTCAACGCCTTCTGCTACAAAATCAACCACAATTTTGACGACTTTTCCAAAGAATGAAAAATTGTTGAGCGAAAACACGCCAGTCTCCTCTCTTCTACCTCCTCTCATTCAGCTTTGCAAAGACCGTGCGGAAGGTGATAATTTTTATCAGCAAGCAATCTGTTGGGGTCTTCTCGTTCTCTATTTAATGCTGATTGTTAGCTTACTGTTACAACAATTTTGCTCATTTCTTTGGATAAAGACAAGGCATTGAAATGAACGCAATAGAATTAACGTCAATTTTGATGCAAAATCGTCGATCGGCCCAAATCTTTCGGGGATGTTATGCCAGCGATCAATTACCTTCACCAGAC
Source organism: Heterodera glycines (assembly GCA_004148225.2). Taxonomy (NCBI): domain Eukaryota; kingdom Metazoa; phylum Nematoda; class Chromadorea; order Rhabditida; family Heteroderidae; genus Heterodera; species Heterodera glycines. The sequence continues at coordinate 2,988,388 of CP049713.1, forward strand.
ACTTTGGAGTATCCAGCGGCGTTAATTGTAAATCGAGACCCTCACAACAAGAAAGGATCTCATTGGTGTGCTATTTACGCTAGGGGATTGGAAGGACCAGTGATTTATTTCGATAGTCTTGTCTTAACCATACCCCCTCAGATTAGCGAAAATTTTTTAAATAAATTCAAAAATGGTATACAAAGGAATGCCAATATGTATCAATCACCATTGACATCAACATGTGCACATCATTGCATTGTATTTATTTACCACATGTCTATTGGACATTCATTTCCAAATTATTTACGAATTCTTGACTACAATTCACCACCCGATTTATTTGTAACTGTGATGCTTAATAAAATAATTGAAAATTAAAGTATGGCTTGGGATTATGAGTGGGGTGATGAGTATAAAAGCTTTACTCCTTCAGCAGATAAGCTCATTCTTGTCAAAAATGGTTTTTCTCAGTGTGTTCTGTGCTGAGCTTCTCAATTGCCGAGTTTCACAGCTTCGCGACCGACTGAACCATCCTGAAGACCGCACTTACATATTAAATTCACTAAAGGGTCGCAAGGTCACGACAACATACAAGGACAGAAACGGAATGACCAAGACTTTCTTCATTGGAGGTTTATCGGAAAAGGGTGCTGCACTTACAATGGCCTACGGTTGTCTCTCTCGCCCTTTCAACATCAACATCGCAGCTCATTTCTATGCTCGGCATCGCATTAAGCTTCATCATCCTTATATAGTCTGCGTAATTGAACGATTCTCAAAAGGAAAAGAGGATCGACTCTATCCCATGGAATTGCTTGAGCTTACTGAGGACAACCCTATTTGGCAGCGATGGTCAGGACCCTTATTCGCAGAGAGGGACCCGACCCCACCACGCACTTCGGGTCGGTTTGAAAATGATGTGGATGATGATGAAACGTTAAAAGATGTTGGCCGCAATCAGTGCACACAATCGCCAGATTTATTTTGGTGACACACACAACCACACCACACACACACATACGCATACTTACACACGCCATGTGCATATTTGGGTGTTAAATTCGATATTTTACCACATTTCTGTGTATTTTTGTAATTTCATCTTCAAATCAATAATTATACACTTTTCTACCTAAAATTGACAACTCCCATTCCCTAATTATGTTTATAGCAAAAATACGATTTTAGTAGTTTTTAAAATTGTGTCTTATAACACTTAATTATGCATTTTTTCACCTAAAACTAACACCTCCCCTCACTTAATTATTTTCAAATTTTATTTTCCATTCATTAATATGCTTACAAAAAATGAAAAATACAAAGGAAATGCGCAATATGATTACAATGTGTGGCCAAAATCTAAAACACTAAGGTCGGCTCCGACAATACCTTTACCGACAAAGGGTTTATAAATTTTGTGAAGGGGATAAGACGTAACCCTCCCATTCTTAATGCTGGGACGGAGAAAGTTTGGGTAAGTAATGTTGATCGGCTGAGGTTCACCGGTCTCACCATATCGCAGAACTTTTTCCTTGAATGTCTCATATCGAAGCCCTTGGTTCTGAATGACGTCATAGTTGAGCGTCATTCCTCGCACTTTGAGAACATATTCGCTTTCAGCGTCAGCTGGAGCAGCTTTTCGGCGAAGCTTTAGACCATACTGAATTTTAAATTAGTAAATTATAAGTTATTAAATATGTACCTGTTTTGCTCCGCCTGAACAGAACTCTTCAATCTCATGGTTCGGGTACTCATCAGTGAACTGTCCGAGATGAGGCCCCGTTTGCAATGGACACACCTCAAGAGGATGGACCAAAATGAGACTATCAGTGTCTGAAAAATAATTTTCATTTTTTAAATTTATTTATTTTTTATTACCGGTATAAAGTAGCTCACAGCCTGGTGCCCTTTTCACCTTCTGCATTGCCTTTAGTAATACAAGCCGAGCCGCCGAAGTTGTCCAAAGAGATATTACTAAATTAAGTGCTGAATTTTGTTTTCATAAATTATTATACCAATATTGGAACATGCATGTTCCTCGACCCACTCCTTCTTTTTCTCATAACTGATCAGTATGTGTTCAGCGTCCAATTCGTCGATCGCTGTGACCTCGAGCGACCGGTTGTCCAAATATTCAGCGAGAACCACAGGGTCATCTGTGATGAGTGTTTGCGACAACCCAAAGTTGCGAAGAGAGAATCGGCCCCCTAGAAATTTATTTAAAAATAATATATTTAAAGACAACATACATAAGTTATTCAAGCAGAGCTTTGCTATCGATCGTTTCCCTTTGTTTGGCTCCATCTTTGTTGGATCGATTGTAATGCCAAACTTCTCATAACACTCCTGCACAAACGTTTCCTCAAGCTCAGGATTGCCTTTGATACTGGTGTCAAAGCCGGATGCTTGGATTTTGAGCGCCATAAATTCCGCAATGTACGATTTGAACAATTGATCATCGCTGCTTTGGTATTCCAATACGCGGAAAAGTTTGGTGACCCGATAACCCTCGTCCAGGGCAGCATTCAGTTCCAAAGATGTGCAAGTGCTGACCCAACCACGTTGTGAATCGTTATGTGTGCAGTGGTAATTTTCATCAACTCCGCCTGTCGGGTGATCGCTGGCACACTTCATGCAAAGCGGAAAGCAAAGCCGTTCACCCACTCTCACTGGGAGAACCGGCACATCACAGTTTCGCGGGGGAATGACCCAAACTTTCAGAAGCGAGAGATCGTAGGGGTTGTCTGCCGATGTTGACCATTCCACCTCTTCGTTCAGCACATGCACTCTTGGGTGCCCGATGGGATAGCGCGTCGTAAAGCTAAATTTTTATAATTAAAAAATTATAAAAATTATTTTCACTTTATGAATGGGTAGAGAGAAGTGAAGTCGTAGTATGAAATCTTCTCTCCCTCCTGCGCTTTCCGGAAGAGCTTCAATGGCCCCGTACGCCCTCCCATAAAGGCGGCTCGGATTTCGAGTGGACCATCATCAACATATTTCGAAAACATTTGCCGCATCCCCCGGTCACCAGCAAGCATTCGCTCAATCTCGCACTCCCAATAAACGTCCACACGGCCAATTTGATTGCGTAGAAATTCCAATCTCTTTGCGTCCCGCTCCCTCACTTCTCCGGCCGACTTTCCATTTGGCAACAGCATATTATCATCCGGAAAGCATTTTTGGCACCCGTGCCACACACAACCTATTTTTAAAAACAATATTTTAAAATGTTTAAAAGTAAAATTACCGTTCACTTCAATGGCCCTTTGTTCAGCTTCAACCCAAGCATCGAGAGAGTAATTGCCAACTTTCCTCTCTCCACCGGCAGAATGCGCAGTTTGGAGTTGGACGCCATGCCGTTCTTCATACCATTTGAAGAAGCGAAGCGCAAGGAGGGACTGATTTTGAGCATTGTCATACCCTCGCTCCGGCACAATGGCTAGATGCTCAGCCGGGAGGTGATTGGTGCGGAAGTGTTTCATGCACGCACTTGCGATGGTCATGCACTCCCGTAAGACATCAATTCCGTCGTGATTCTCCCGGTCGTCGACCCCATCGACGTACTCTTGCCGCCTTGAAATCTCGATGAATTCTCGACGAAAAGCAACCAACGCAGCCATTAAGATCTCCACGTCATTGGAACAATAGCTGGCCAATGCCTCATCCAACACAAAAGGCTCTTCTCGGTGTTGTTGGTACCAGTCGTCAAATTGGCGTCGCTTTTCAGGCATCATTCCTTGGGCGAGATAGTCGTCGGGGGTCGGGAAGATCTCTCGTCCATAGTTGTCTGGACGATTTGCCATGTGCGGGAAGAAAGGTTTCTCCTCAACATCCAGCCCATAGGCAGGGACAAGTTGACCAAGAGCGCAGGGCATCAGATTGAACGAGTCTCGAAAAATGATGTTCGGGTTCCTCTTCTTTTGCGCTCGGATCTTCATTTCATACATTTTATTCCCCTTAAATTAAAATATTATGTATTTATTTGTGTAAAAATTAACATACGCGTTTGAGCATTTCAGGGTTATATCCACGCCGGAAGAGCTCGCGGAAAGTGATGACCATATCAAATCGGCCACCAAAATGACTATACGCATAGGTGTCGATGCAGCCTGCAGTTTCCGTCCTCCACTTTCCATTGTCAATGCACTCGGGACAGCTCACTTTTGCCGAAATAAAGTTTGGCTCATGATTCCGTCGATCAGGATGCATCGGATCAACAGATTGATGTTGCATTGTTTCCAAGTCGAATGCAACGAATCGGTAGGACATTAGCTGCTCATTGGGCTCAATTTGCTGAATGAAGCAGCCGCGCTCAGAATTGTGGAAGTTATTGCAAAGTTGGCAAAATTTTTCACCGCAGACATGCCCCTAATTTAAAAGTTCAGACCAAAATGTAAGTGTTTATCACCTTCCGTCCATTTCTTTGATTGTCCCGAACGTTCCACACAACTCCACACTCCCTGCACTTTTTTGATTGAGTGCAAAAGTTCGAGCGCAGGTGATGTTGATAGCAGTCGTTGTTTTGAAAATTTTTGTTGCATGCAGTGCACTGTCTATGGAAATTGTCCTCCGAAGGGCAAGGAAATTCTGGACCAGCGCGAGAGCAAAGCAAACAACGAGCTTTGCATGATTGTGCATGTTTTGACGCGCGGGCATAGGGTCTTTCACATTCAAGGCAGTACGGCTTCCCAAAGAGCCCCGAAATTTTTTGCACTCCATCAAAATGGTTGTTGCTGAAGTACAGGATCAAAGGAGTGTTATAGTCGTCAGTGCCGTATTTGTATAATGGCCTGTAGTGGCCAGCTGCACCAAAAATAAAAACTGAGAAACGATGTTGCCGTTGAGCGTTGTTCCAATGATTTAGCAGTCGAGGAACGTAAGTGTCTGCATCATAGGCTTCCAGATTTAACGGTACTCCAGTTTGGGCCATAAGCTGCAAAGTGTCGTTTTGTAGTTGCCTCTGTCCGTATCGGTCATGCAAATAGTCATAAAATTTCCATCTTGGCCAACCACGCGTCTTAGCAACCATTGTTGCCTGGAGAGCGTAAAATAAACAATAATTTCTGTCGTCTGGGTTCCGTATCTTAAACTGAATTTTAAATTCGACTGTGTGTTTGATTCGGAACCTTAATCAAAAAATTGTCGTGAATTCGATGATGAACAGGTGCGATGCATCGCCGCGCTCCCCCTTTAAGTTGTCGTTTTAAGGGAAGGCTGCTCCGGTCCACAGATGTTATTGAAATTGTGAACGGTTCTCCCCAAAGTGTCAAATTCTGCTGCTTTTTGCTCTGCGCAACTTTGATGAACTGATTAAGAATGGTGTTGATTGTGTTGTCCGTAATTTGTCGCAGAGGGATTGGAATGTCGCCTCCGGTAAGCAGAGGACTGCTTATTATGCAGCCAATGTGCGTTGGCTCGCTCCCCTTCTCGCGACAGTCCTTCTTTGCTTCGTCAAAACAGTATTGAAAAATTGCTGAGAGCAATTCCTCTGGATCGGCAGGAACATCTTTGATGATGAAACGAGATTTCACTTTGATGAAGTGAAATTTGGGGACATGTTCAACAGTGCAATCCAATTTTTCAACAAAGTCGTTAGGCAGCCTTTTTGATGACGACGTCGTGCCGCCTTCACCTCTCTGCACAACGCCAAGTAGCTGATTAATCAGAAAGCCCTGTCGTAACTTTTGAGGCTGAGAAATGTCGAGAATATCGTTAATGGAAAAAGGAAATGGACGTTTTGGAGGACGGTTTTCCATTTTTAAATCTAATAAGTTAAAAAGATGAACTTTTTTTAATTTTCAAAATGATGAACAAAGGAAAAAATGAAGCATTTTTATAGTATGTAAATATGAATAGGAGTAAATTGGGAAATGGGAAATTAATCACGAAGGGTCAAGGATACTGTATCAAATTAAAGTAAATTATTTGAATTTTTATTTCATAATATCATGTGATTCAAATTAGAATTTTAAAAAACCAACCTTGACCTGATGAGCTGCACACCGCCACCCATGAAGCACAAGACGACAGGGCACCTAAACAGCTCGAAAATTAATAATGATAAACTGATCCACTTCAAGTTCTAAAAGACAATTGCTGCCAGGATAAACGATGCTTTATAAATAAGCAATCGCCCTGGTTAACAGCAAAAAAATAATTAATAAATTTATATTTATTTTATTATACGGTCCCTTATTCTGTTTTTATTAATTATATGGTCCCTGTATTTATCAGCTAAAGAATAATTAAATAAATAGATGAGAAAGAGGGAGGGAAGGAAGAAAAGATGACTCGGGAGCAAGTGTAAAAAAATAGAATGATTTCTCGAATAGACAAGGTGTGTAAAATGAGGGAGTTTCGAGAACGGATTGTCTTGAAAGATAAACCACGCCCATTTTCATGGTAGAGGTCCCTCCGAGCTTACACTTTTGTACCAGTCTCGACGTTTTTCGGCAATCAGCAAAAATCAAGAATCATTTATAATATTTTGTCAAAATGAAATGCTATGGTTTCCCGT
>CP049713.1:2996496-3058481 GCA_004148225.2 Heterodera glycines
TTAACCAAATTTTTTGAAATTTAGCAGGCTAATAGAGAATATTTAGGCCTATTGAATGATATTAAATTCATTCAGTTCTGTCAACTATGAAAGAAGTTGTGCCTCAAAAAGCAGGCTGGCGCCCAACTGGTCGGCGCCCAATCGACCCGGTCCGCCAATTCCAATCCCAATCGAACTTTAAAAGCAAACATTTAAGTATGTTGTCATTTGCTTTAATTATTGTGAATTTTTTGGTGGTTCAACTCCTTGCCTGCGTCCCACTGATCAACAGTGATCACTGATCAGATGTTTTTCTTTACAGCACAAATCCAGCCTACGCATAAATAAAAAAAAAAGTTTATAGAGCCCCAAAAAGTTAATAATAATATTTCTTAATGAGCCATCATACTAAAACAAGCAACATTGAATTGAAACATGGTCACTAATTGTTTAAAAAGGTTCTAACAGCTTTTGGAAGCCGCCCTCTTCAAGGGCTTCTCAATTATTGTTTTTAATTAGTTCGGAAATTAATTGGCTAATTAAGCATTCCCATTTGTTAATTTAATTTGTTTAATTTACGCTCTTCTCCATTAGCGGTGGTGTACGACCACGCTTTTAAGATGATAGTGGGAGGGAGTAGCAATTATCGAGGTTGGCCAAGTCAATGACTTGAACTATTGCTGAAAGGCAGCACTAACGCATCAGCAGCAGAGCAAGCGGAGTTTGACAACGACATGATCGACGTCTGACCAAAGATTTTGTAGAGAGGTCGTCCGGTCGAAAACTTTCGAAATCAGAATAACCCAGGTTTACCATCGGCTGAGCTCAATTTTAAAAGTAAAGGACAGACTAATTTGTATTAACAAAAATTTGCAACAAATTTAATGACAATTCAACAAAAAAAGTGAATTACAACATAAAGGAGAAGCAAAAAACTTTTGTTTCCACATCTTTTTGCGACACACTTTTCATTGGAAAATTGTCAGCATACCAGAATGGCCCGCCATGCGCGGCCCCATATGTTTTCCTGGAAGCCGCAGTACGTCAACAAGAATGTCAAACAAAATGCGATGTTGTCGGTCTTCGAGAGTGCAGTGACTAAATCATAGTTCATAAAACTTTCAAAAATTAACAGTAAACAAAATATATACGATCATAAAAAATTGCTCACTGGCGAGCCCGAACTGTGGCCAAATTCATGTGCCAATGTTAATGTGGACATCAGCAGCGTGCTTGTGTTCTTTCGTTGACTAGAGTTATGAACCCCGTGTTGTTTCGTTGACAAACCCCGCGGTCATTGTCTTTAAAGAAACAGGCGAACTTGTCCTAGTCCAACCCCATATTTAAGTATTAATTTATACATCATTAGGGTGGAAATTTTTTTTGATTAATTGATAACAATTGGCACACCAAATATACCAGAGGGAGCGGCTTGCCACACTCGACCCCATATGTTGTCAAGGAGGTCGCGGTGAGTCAGCAGGTAAACCAAGCAAAATGTGGTGGTGTTGCTGGTCTGTGTGAGTGCATGGACTAACCCATAGGCGTCCAATTCCTCAGCACAGAATGGATTGTTGCTGAACCCACCAACGCCAACTACGCACGTGTCTGGTGCGTAAATCTTTGATGGGGTTGAATTCGAATCCCGTTTAAACTCCAAAAATACAACCCCAACTACAAACTGTGGTCCGTTGGATGGCAAAATTAATGCCCTTAATTCCGTCGAAGTCGGTGTTCTCGTAAATGTCATTTACGCCCTTGATCAATTCACTCATGAACATTCGAATTTCGCTGCGCGTTCTACAAAGGCAACGAAAGATCGTGAAAACCAGCCACCGATAGAGAATCAGGGAAATGGTCATGCTAAACTGGCGTTTTTTTTGTTAATCGGGTGTAAAAAAAGAACACTATTTCAAAACTTTTTCCTTAGTTGAACAACAAAAAAACGGGAAAGTTCATGTAAATTTTTCCTTTATGGGTCTGTCTGACTACAAAAAAAATTAATTAAAACGGAAAAAATTTAAAAAAATCCTAATGGCCCTGAAAAATTACAAAAGCCGTATGTGTCTAATTCACTTAGGTCGTTTTCATTGGCTAGGCTAAGTTTTACTTTGCGTGGTCCCGGTTGCCTTGCTTGCCAAAGTCGCTTCTATACATCGTTTGGTCTGCTACCAAATGGGCATTGCAAGTGCGCGCTACGAAGACGCGCTTGCCGCCAATTTCGCGCCACTCTTCTCTTGTGCGGCATGACGGAAGAAGCAGAAAAAATGCAATTAAAAGCAGAATTTTAATTTGGTAATACTACCGATGGTAGGACCCCTTTTTTGAATAAAATAATTAACTTTTTAAAAGTCACGGAAAATATGTTTCTAAGGGTTTTTGGGGTCGCTGAACACGAATGTGACACTAATTTTGACCAATTTCGAAACCCGGACCCAATGAACAAAAAGTCGAAAATCTAAAATTTTCAAAATGCTCAATTTTGTTTCTAAATGAATAAAACATGCAAAATTTAGTCAAAACTATTCTAACAATAAAAATGGGTCATTCAGTGCAGATTCTAACTTGATAATTTTGAAAATTTTATATATTTCGACTTTTTGTTCGAATTCGGGTCCGGGTTTTGAATTTAATTTGGCACCGAAGTGGCCGCGCCGAAGTGGCCGCTCAGAAAAAACCCGCGCCGAAGTGGGCGGTACCCCCTAAATGGATGTTAGAATCGTATTTTCATCCCTGAAAATCTTTAAAACAACTTTATTTCTAGTCAGCGGTTCGAAATGGACTCAGAACCGTATTCTCCGACCAAACGATTGTTTAATTGTTCCTGATCTTCAAAAATTTCTAAGCTCATGATGCCCATGGTATTTTAGTCGTGCCAATAACTAAGGGAACTTGTTTTTTTTGTCCTGTATTCATTAAGCATTTTTTAAATTCTGATTGTTAAACCTACTGTGTCATGACAACTCGTACAATGGCTTAGACTAAGCCTAAGCTTTTAAGTTGAGGTTTTATTTTGGTATTTCTATAACGATTCGGAAGGTATAAAGTTTCCGATTAACGCTTCGAAAAACAAACAAACTGTTTCTAAATTAATCAATGTCATCCATTTGTTTTTTGTCTTTTCTATTTCACTAAAACATTTTTCAAGGAATTGGATTTGTCCAAAGAAAAGGAAGGACGTATTCTGCAGTGAGTTGCAGAAGAAGGTGGCTGAGTTGGTGGTGCCGCAGCAGTGCGACGGTGGCGGTGGTGGCGACGGTCGACGCCAACGCAGTGACGGTGCCAACAATGGTGGCGGTGGGCAAACAGCAGCAGAAGGCACAGCCGAGATGTAAAGGAAGCCAGCAGTTGGTCCGCCCGAATTTTTTTCCGAAACAAAAAAGCGCTGAAAAACTTGTCAAATTTTTTTTCTCGCGGTGGAAACGACCTACTCCGCCAGATATTTGCGTCAAAAAATCGACCAATATAAAATTTATTTAATTCATGTAAAAGTTTTTTATACTTCTCTGAAAGATTTCTTTTTTTGAAATTTTAATTTTTAGCGGGAAGGGAACTACCTGCTCAGTAATTTTTTATTAATCAATCCGTTGCTTTTTTATCAAAGGTGTTGGAGCGTGCCGATGCGCCGCTCTTCGAGCGACTGTTTGCGCTGATGTTGGGCCAACAGAGCACCACCACCGCCACGCTTTTGCCCGTTTTCTGTGCTAATCTGTCCTCCTCCGTCACTTTGGGCTTCCACTCTCAACTTGTCCATTCACTCATCTAATCACTGCTGGTATTTTCTGTTTTTTTTTTGTGAAACCTTGGAGCACCGCCGGACTCAAAAAAACCTATTTTTTCTTAACAAAATTAGCCCAAAATCTCAAAATTTGGTCATTTTTTAGGCAAAATCTGGTAGCAAATGGCACTAAAAATACAAAATTTTTCCCGGCGGCGCCTAACGGCACCGCCGGACCCCCCCCCAAAAAAAAAAATTTTTTTTAAAAAAGCGCGTCGCAAAAAAAAGCGTTTTTTAAAGAAGAAAAAAAGTCGTCGCCTGGCTAAAAAATCGCAAAAATCTGCCAATTTGCGATGAAAATCTGTTACAAAATCCACTTAAATTTTAAAAATTTTCCCCGGCGGCGCCTATCGGCACCGCCGGCTCCGCGTTCGCGTATTTTTTTTGAGAAAACCGCGCCGCAAAAAAAAAAGATTTAAAAAAAAAAAAAGTCGTTCAAAATTTTTGGACCCCGTCGTAAGGAAAATCGCATATGACCACCCCCCCCTGGCCCGATCGTACGTCGTATGACCCTTGGAAGTGACCACCCCTTGTACACGATGCACGATGCCCCTTTTAAGAGACGGAGTGCGCCGTGTTTGAAAGTGAGTGGGGGGGGGGGCTGGCAAGGTACACCCCCAAAACGTCGCCGCGCAACTTCGCCGGGGCATAACGTCGAAGCAAAAAAAAAAAGGAAAATTTTTATGTCCCGGCGACGTTTTGTTCTGCTCCCGCCTGGCAAATGGGTCCAATGGCACCGTTATATTAATGCATTGGATACCAACTTCAAATTTTACAGTTTTAAAATGGACTAAATAATTTCTCCCTCCATGTCCCTAAAATTTTTCAAAAAATTTTTGCTTTTACGTAAAGGTTGTGTATGTTCGTTTTTTTAAATGGATAAGAGACAATGCAAAATTTTTTTTAGAGATTTTCAAAGCTTAAGAATTTTTTAAACAATTTTTCTCGTGCCCTAATTGCGTTCATTAATTGATTGTTGTTACACAATTCAGTTTTGACAAGGACAACAACAGCCTTTGGTCGCGTAACCATGTCGGACGAAACTGTTACCGTATGCAGCCAATTTTACATTGAGGAGGAGACGGAGTCTCCAGTGAATAGGTGAAATTGTAGGGGGCCGAACCAACTCCTTACGGACGAATTTCAATGGGGTGCACTGAAAAAAGCGCTGAAAACATACCAAATTTTTTTCATGAAATGAAATTTTCTGATTTTTTTTTAATTTTAAGGGGGTGGGGGCGACGACACCTGCTCCGAAACCAGTGGGGTCAGAGGAAAAAACACCCATTCACACTCGAAATTTTTAAGGAAAACTAATGTTTTACTGAAAATTTTTCATTCTTATTAAAAATTCGTGAGTATTTGTAGGTACCTCTGAAGAATTTTTTGAATGAAATTTGTCAATAAACTTTTATTATTTTTTTTATAAAACTTAAATATTTTGCAGCGATGAATGGTTCAATTCGTTGGCCAACCCCCAACAGAATGACGGTGCCATTCCGTCGCTTCAGCAAGCGAAGGCGGCCAGCGTTCGGCAAAAGTCGTCCTCATTCGGTGCCCCGATTGACCCGTTTCAGGTAGCAGCTGCCCGAGACGTATTCGGACGAGAGGGACGCGGGGAATATGGAACGTGTCGAAAATTGTACATTATAGCAAATTAAATTGATAATTGTTGTAATATTTTAGTAATTAGGCGGGTAATTAGCCTAAGATTTTACACATGGTCAATAAAAATTCTTTTAAATACTATAAAACAGTTTTGGCTTTTTTCAGTTCTATCTAAAAATGTTTTAAGGCCCCGTCCATCCATGCGGTCGGTTTCCTTTTGTGCCAATAATCACCAGCAGCAACAAATGCTGCCCCATTTCGACATCATCGAGTTCGATATGTTGCAGTTGGTCCACAGCAGCAACCGTGTCCCGACGAACGACTGAATGGCCAAGGTAAGTATGACCATTTTTGGAGATTTATGTAGGGATAAATTTTGAAAAAAACAAACAGTTTCTATTATATGAGTAAACTTTTTGAGATTCTCTTTAAAAAAACCCTTGGGGGAAAATTGGAATTTTTGACAGATTTCATCGAAAATTGGCTATTTTAGATTAAATTTTAAAAATTTTCGGGGAATTGAGAGCGATGCCGCTTACTTTTACTGATCTCATCTTATCAAACAGTTTCAGATGAACGGCATCTGGCGGAGAAATGTCGTAACAAAAACATCCGCAACGGCACCAACATTGGTGATGATGAACACTTTGGCGACGCTGATGCCGGCACGTCGGCTGACGCTGTTGAACGGCGAGGTTGGTGCCGTTTTGCTGCGAGTTTCGGCCTATTGGCTCGACTTCGGCACGCGCCCAGCAACTTTCACCGTGAAATTCGGCACCTCAACTTGGCCCAGTGCCGTGAAGTGCACAAAGTGGCGGTCATTTATGCGGCCAAGGACCAACAAGTAAACGGCGGGAAGATCAAAGGGCTATAATTATCAATCAATTAACCAATCATTGATTAATTAATGATAAAATTTTGCAGCGATGAATGGTTCAATTCGTTGGCCAACCCCCAACAGAATGACGGTGCCATTCCGTCGCTTCAGCAAGCGAAGGCGGCCAGCGTTCGGCAAAAGTCGTCCTCATTCGGTGCCCCGATTGACCCGTTTCAGGTAACAGCGACCACCACATGCTGACCGAGACGGAATCGGAGAGGGAGGGAGGGGGGGATACGGAATGAGTGCCGAAAAAAATTTTTTTTTTTGGGGGGGGGGGGGGGATTTGCCACGTCCGTCCATGCGGCTGTTTATTTTTATTTCGAATTTCACATCATTTTTTTGTTGTTGGATCACCAATTTTCCTTACTCTGACCATTCCCCCCCCCTCCCAAAGGTGTTGGAGCGTTCCGATGCTTCAATCTTCGAGCGACTGTTTGCGCTGATGTTGGGCCAACAGAGTACCACCACCGCCACGCTTTTGCCCGTTTTTTGTGCCAATCTGTCCTCCTCCATCACCTTGGGCTTCCACTCTCAACTTGTCCATTCACTCATCCAATCACTGGCGCGGGTATTTACTGTTTCCTTTTTTCAGGGATTTCTTAATTTATGGGATTAATAAGTTTCGAAAATCTTTCAATTTTGGTCGGTCCTTAATTCGAGTTTGATTTTTTTTTTCATTTTAATTTTAATTCCAAAAAACATCAATTATTTTTCCAAAAAGTGCCAATTTTTCCTTGTTTCAAAGGTAAAGCATTTGCGCATTGCCAACGAGCTGAAATGGCATTTGTGTGCGGTGTTCGCACGGCACTCCATCTCGCTGCACTGGTCCAACTTGGCGGACAAATTTGTGGCCACCGGCGACGACTTTTTCGAGGGCTTTGTCATCCGACTGTCCGGCCAATGGCCATTGCCCGGCTTCCCGGTCACCCAATGGAATTCGTTGCCACCCTCAACAACCGCAACAGCGACAACGGCACCACATGACCACCAGCAACAACAACAGCAGCAGGCAAATGTTGGGGACGGTGTTGGCGGCGACCAACTGCAGCAGCAACAAATGGTCACCTTCATGGAGACGGAGGGTGCCGTGCTGAAGTGAGTGGGTGGGGGCAGAAACGCTGGCAAATCGGGCAGCAAATGGCACAGGCGTATTTATTGAATTGAACACCAATCAAATTTGAGGAGTTTTGAAACTGGAGTAATTCGTGTTTCCCCACCCTGTTGTTTCATAAAATTTTATAAAAATATTTTGTTTTTTTTTACGTAAAATTCAATTTTTTTTAAAGAAATGTGTAAGAGACAAAAGAAAATTAAAATTTTGTAGATGAGGTTTTCTTTCGAAATTTAAAACAATTTTTTCGGCAAAGGCTTTAATTGGGAAAATGCCCACCCAATTGCATTCGTTAATTAATTTTTGTTACACAATTTTTCAGTTTGGACAAGGACAGCAACAGTCTTTGGTCGCGTACCCATGTCGGCCGACACTGTTACCGTATGCAGCCAATTTGCATGGAGGATGAGACGGAGTCGCCCGTGTAAAACATTAATTCTTTTTGCTAAAATTAAATTTATTTTTTTTGCAGCGAAGAATGGCGTGATTTTCTTTGCATTTCCGTTTTTCTGTTTCCCATTTTGTCCCTTCCCCTGCACAGACATGGCGGTCATTTCCACGGACACAATTGCGACCCTGCAAAAGTTGGTGCGCAACCACGAGTTCTCCTCCCGTGCAATTCGTGTCGCCTCGCTGCTGTCGTTGAACCATCCGGACGCGGAAAAGGTGCAGACAGAGCGAAACCAAGCATTTTATAACCGTTTAATTCAACAGATTCTGCTGCAACTGCTTGAACAGCGCCAATTTCAAATTGACACCCATTCTCTCGTCCTGTGTCTGAACGCGCTCGCACTGTTGGTACGCGGTTTTATTGTTTTACCATTTTAAATTCTTTTTTTGGGTTTTAAACATTTGGACATTTGGTTAGATTGTTGCGTTATATAACACTTTCAAACCAAAACCTTTCATAAGATTTCTGGGGATTAAAAAACCGACAAATTTCGACAGTAAATTTACATTCGGTCTAATTTTTCGGGTGCATTCTTGATCTATTTTTCTTTTTTGGATCACCACTTTTCCATTTCTGCTCATTTAAAATTGATTTTGACCATTTTCTTCCCCAAAAGGTGTTGGAGCGTGCCGACGCGCCGCTCTTCGAGCGACTGTTTGCGCTGATGTTGGGCCAACAGAGAGAGCAGCACCACCGCCACGCTTTTGCCCGTTTTTTGTGCCAATCTGTCCTCCTCCGTCACTTTGGGCTTCCACTCTCAACTTGTCCATTCACTCATCTAATCACTGCTGGTATTTTCTGTTTTTTTTTTGTGAAACCTTGGAGCACCGCCGGACTCAAAAAAACCTATTTTTTCTTAACAAAATTAGCCCAAAATCTCAAAATTTTTCCCGGCGGCGCCTAACGGCACCGCCGGCTCCGCGTTCGCGAATTTTTTTTGAGAAAACCGCGCCGCAAAAAAAAAGAAAAAAGGTCGTCAAAATTTTTGGATCCCGTCGCAAGGAAAATCGCATATGACCACCCCCCCCCCCTGGCCCGATCGTACGTCGTATGACCCTTGGAAGTGACCACCCCTTGTACACGATGCACGATGCCCCTTTTCTCGAAAATTTTGCCAATTTTCCTTTTTCAAAGGTAAAACATTTGCCCATTGCCACTGAGCTGAACGGCATTCTGTGCGGTGTCAGCGACAAAGGCAGGCACCACATGACCAACACCAGCAACAGCGGGCAAATATCGTGGACGGCGTTGGCGGTGACCGACCAACTGCAGCAACAGCAAATGGCATGAAGACGGAGTGCGCCGTGTTGAAGTGAGTGGGGGGGGGCTGGCAAGGGTACACCCCCAAAACGTCGCCGCGCAACTTCGCCGGGGCATAACGTCGAAGCAAAAAAAAATTTAAAGAAAATTTTTTTGTCCCGGCGACGTTTTGTTCTGCTCCCGCCTGGCATATGGGTCCAATGGCACCGTTATATTCAGAGTTTACGAGCCTGCCCTAAATTCTTCTGAATTTTTTTAATAACCCCTAAAATTGGAAAATTTTACTAAGATTCAATCTCTGAACATTTATTTTTTCTTGATACATTTTTACTGAATTTATTGGCTTCATAACAGTGGTGTACTAGAACAAAAAAAAAAAATTTCGAAAAAGAAAATTAACGAAATTAATTTTTTGGTTTGTCAGTGCGCAAAGAAAAATTGAGATTTTTTTTATGTTTGATACAAAAAAATTTTTGTCAGTGCCTTTTTCACAAATTAGAATCCAAATTTTTTTTTTGTGCATTAATGTAATGTTGAAATTTTTTAATGAAAATAAATTGTGTTACCAATTTTCAGTTTTTTGCTGCTCCGTGAATCGTCGACCGATGTCAAATACGGTGGCGATGCCGAGGATGAGATCAAACTGTTGAATCACGATGTTGACAAGAAGCAGCACACATTGATCATATTCGACAAAGGAAAAAGGTAATCCTAAAGAATTGATCCCTAATTAACTTTTTTTGTGCTTCAAAATCAGTTTTCGAGGTGCTGATTATGAGTCTGAACTCGGATTTGGCAAATTCCGAGACACGGGCCTTTGAGAAAATTTTAATTTTTTGTTCGAATTCTGGTTCGAGGTTCGGAATTGGGCAAACCCGAGTTCAGGTTCGTGATCAGCTCCCTCGAAAACCCTCAAAGACTTATTTTGAGCACAAATAAAAAATTACATTAGGAACCCCCAATTCTTTACGATTGCCCGGAAAACCATAGTGATTAGTAGTGTGATCGGGGAAATTGATCGGAATATTTGCTGCAAAATAGTTTATCGGAATTTGTTAAGATTATGTTTCTCGTCAACGAAATAGAAAAAAATTTCCATACATTTTTGTCATTTTTATTTGATACTGTTGCTTTTTCACTCAAACAAAAAACATGTTTATCCAAATGCGAGTTTATGATCCATTTTTTTCGCTTCTTAGCACACAAATTAAAAAAAAATGGTAGCGAATGATTTGCGACGACGAATGGCGGTTTGGCGTCGTCAATTTTCTGAATTGCGCCAAACGATTCACGCCCCGTGGCAACACCGTGTTCGCGTCGCCGGACATGAAGTAGGGCACTGGGCGATCAATTGATGGTCGGCTGACAGCATAGACCATCTGCGATGGGTAATTTTTTTGAAAATCTATTTTTTTCAAAATACGATCATAGTTACAGTATTTATTTGGTAAAACAATTAATTTGTTAAACTGATTACAAATTATGTTTTCAATTCTCCATTTTATATTGTGCTTTGACCCCCTCCCCTTTTCCCTAAATTTTTTTATGTTTTCAAAAGTCATTTAAACATTTTTACAAGGATTTTGGGGTCTCTGATCACGAATCCGGCACCCGAAAATAGCATTTCTAACATTAAAATTTTAAATAAATATATTGACCATTTTTTGATAACTTTTTGTTGAGCAGGTTTTTGGGTGCACCTTTTGTGGACAAAAATAATTTATTGGGAAAAATGTTTAAGGTTTCAAGATGCAGCGCTAATTTTTTTTTTGAAAAACAGATGTCCATTGCGGGGGATGACGTTCGCGGGTGGGAAGGACAGACGATGTTCTACATGGACGGCACCTACACACTCCCCCAATTCAAAACAAAATTGGCCACCCTTTTGGGCGGGAGGGCGGCGGAGATCATGTTCACCGGAACCAGCGTCGGGCATGTGCAGGATGAGCAAGAGTGGCGTCGTTTGGCAGATCACGTGAATAAAATTAAAACACATTCCAATTTGAGTCCAGGGTCGGAATTAGGCAAACCTATGGTCAGATGTGGACCAGGAACCTCGAGATTTTACGGGTAGTGATATAAAAGTTGAATAGGGACCACAATTCTGCACCGTTGCTCACTACTGCATTAGCATCATGTCTATTATGAAAGAAAATGGCATATATTATGAGCAATGAAAGGCAAATAAAAATTTTTTTTTAATTTTTGGGAGTTTTTAAATATTTGCGCCAAAAAGCCATTTTTAACGTGCGCCAAAAAAGCTTGCGCCAAAATACCTGCTCCAAAGTGGGCGGTCCCCAATAATAAATACAGGGTACACCCCCAAATCACGACGCCGAATCTCGCCGAAACAAAATTTAAAAATTCTTAAAGATGGCCCTAATAACTCCGGGTCCGAGGAGAACAAGGGCACAGCACCGCGCACTGATGCAACAATACATCGACGAAGCACACGATTTTGCCAATGGCATATTGCAACGACACCGCGCCAAAATCGAAAGGGTAAATTTAGGCGTTTAGGGGCCCGAAATGAATATGGTATAAAAAAGATACGGATTAAAAAGTCGTCTTTTTACTGTCCAATTTGACCATTACTGAAAAAATTAAAGCTATTTAAAAAATACGAATCGGGTTTCTATATGAACCGAATTATTGTAAACACTGATGAAGTTTTCTTTTTATGGACAGGCCGCCATCGTGATGAGGTTTCACCCCCGAAAAAAATTGTTCCGTCGCGAGTTATCGAGGTATAGTTGAAATGCCAAAGTGTAGTGAAGTAAGACTATTCTAAATTACCCATCCCCGATTTTTTTAAAATTTTGTAGATTAATATAGAAACCAAAAGAACTAATCGAATGTTACCAAAAACATGGTTGATAATGAGAAGAGTTGTTAGCAACGACGCCGAAACGGTCGGCGCCGAAATTAGCGATTTTCATTCTTTTTGGGTTCACTAAAATTCTGAGTGCATTTTTGTTATTTTAGTAATAAAATGTGATTTTAAGCATTCTCGGTCCGCCAGCAGTTGTGACACGTGATGGGCACCAGCAGCGTGGACGTGCTTCCGTCTCTTTTCGGAGTAAGTTCTGAATGGTAACCACGTGCTTGGCTTTTAATTCTGTACATTTTTAATTTTCATTGGCAAGAAGAGCCAATAAATCCGCAAAATTCCTGACTCAAAAAATTACATTTTGAATTGAACCAAAAAAGTAGGCGTGACTACAAAAAATCGAAAATTTTTTCGGCTCGAGAAACTGAAACTTTCGCACAGCCCTATGGCTTGACAAAACGCACAAAATGCTTTGCCCTCAGGTGCTGTGCGTGGTTTTGGTCCTCCCCGCGTTTCTGATTCTGTTCGACTCCGTTGGCCAACACACACCGAAAAGCACGGCGTGGCGCTGAAGAGACTTCAAAGACACACTAGCGGACGTCACGGACAGGTGGAAGATGATGGGCTTGGTGTCCAGCAGGGGACTTTCAGATTTACAAGTGTCAAATTGACTAACAAATACCAATTTTGTCTTATGACAAAAGCCTCAATATTTAAGGGTCTCGGGACTCAAATGAGACTGATTTTGAATGTCAAGTCAAGTTCTGAACGGTAAAAAATTTTCCTGTTTTAAACTACATAAACATTCCAATTTGAATCCAGGGTAGGAGGCGAATATTGCCTAATTGTAAGCCAAAAAATGCAAAAAACTTCTTTCGACAAAACTTTTTCAATACTTATAGAAAAGACAAATCAATATTTTGGAGTTTTCATATTATCCCTTTTAACATAAAATTTGGATTAAAATAATTTAAACGGATGGGAAATGGCCAAGGAGAACGGGGAAGATTCTTGTCTAATTAGCACAACTAAAATCCAAATTTTTCCCCCTGCAATGCCGACGGATCCTTAATCTTCTCAACAACTAACTTTTTGGCCCATTTTTCCAGGCCATTGTTGGACCGTTTCAACTCGACGGACGAAGGAGCGGAAATGGTGGCATCCAAACCGTTGATGAAGTCAATTGTGAAAGTGCCAGAAACGGAGGCAGTGCCGAAAAAGAAGAGAAGCAAAAAGAAAATGGCATTTTAAACAAAATGGAAAATTAATAAAAATTCATTTATTTTATTTTTTGTAAACTTTCTCTTTTTTTATTAAAATATAATGATGTTTGTTTTAACCTTTCCTAATCAATCTCTATTTTTTGAAATTTATGTTTTCAATTCAAGATTGACTCTTACATTTTACGAGAAAATTCTCGGCATTGGCATGCCGGCGATTCTTTTCTGATGATTTATAGGGAGCTTATTTTATCCTAGAAGTTGAGGTCCGTGCCCGATCTTTTGCCGTTTTTCTGGCTTTTTGATTTTTCATTAAATTGTTTAAATTTTAATAGCCAAATAGTAACAATAATTATTTTCTTTGGCATCAGAATTCCGTTTCTAAGTTTGGGATTAGCGGCATCCCTTTATGGTGCGCAATTAATGTCCATTCAAATTAAATTATTAATCTCACTCTCTCTCTCTCCCTCTACCCCTTCTCTTAATCTCAGCTCTCTCTCCCTCTCCCCCTCTACCCCTTCTCTTAATCTCAGCTCTCTCTCTTCCTTTCTCTATCTTTCATATTCCACATTTACTCTCTATCTCTCTCGCTCTGTCATCTTTTCTCTCCCTCCTTTCTATCACGCTCCCTCGATCGTTTTCACTCTTACTCTTCCTCTTTTTCTTCTCCCTCTCACTTCCTCTCTCTTAATTTCATCTCTCTCTTCCCTTTTTCTCGCCTCCTTCCACTTTTCTCTCTCTCTCATTTCCTTTCTACAAAACAAAGGATACACATATCGGAGAAGAGAAAATGAAGGCGGAAGGAAAATGGTTAAAATTTGAAAATATTTGTTTGAGTCTTAAAGCATCATTTAATAAAAATTCCACAATATATATAGGTATATTTTTTGATATAAATTAGGGTTAGGCGCCGACCCCTCGGGGGGCAAATAATCATCTGATTAAAATTCATTCGTTGGCGCCAGTAAAAGTGCGTCCAACTTGGCATTTTATAACCAATCTATTTGTTGTGCCCAAATTTGGGGCTTTTTATGACACTTAACCAAATTAATGTCAAAATGGCCAGTCGGGCTTCTTCACGCTAATTTGTCAAATTCATGCCAAAATGGTCAAGGTTTAATTAAATTTCATGGGTTAATTTCAGAGTTTTCACATAAATTTATGTCAAAAACAGTCACTGACTACAAATCCATCCCGGAAATAGCCGAGGTATTTTTGTTGTGCGAATTTTGGAGCTTTTCACCACTTGTACCAAATTCATTCCAAAGTTTTTTCACGCCAATTTGGTAAGATGTTAAAAATGGGTTCGTTTCATGGCATCTGGCCATTTTATGCAAAAAATTCCACTGATTCCGTTTACGCCAATTTTGCCAAATCCATGTCGAAATAGTGGACGCCCAAAGGGCCGTCGTCCGACCGATCAACTGACCGTCTCCATTTTAAAGCTGATCAAGAGACGGGAAAGTGAGGGGAGGCGATAAATGTTAAAATTGATTTGTGAGCAGAGAGAATAGTGCAAAGGATAACGCCGATCGGGAGATGAGGGATATACCGATCAGGAAAAGGAAAGAGAATTCAAAAATGATCTGCGAAGGAGAAAATGCCGGTCCTCGAGACCCTTTTTGGGTTGACACACATTACTGGCGATGCTCGAGATCAAAACTCCCGAGAGTCAAAACCGAGACTTGAGCGATAGCCCGAAAAAACCCGAGACTTTTCTCGAGCTGAGACACACGAGACGAAGTCATCCGAGCATCACTACCGATTACCATTCTCCATAATTCAGTTAAAGCAGCCCATAGATTCGAGTGCCGATTTATGAAATTTTCGTAGAGTTTCGAGGGATGCGCATGAAATTTTCGTAAAATTACAGATTGTTAAAAGGAGGGACTGAAGTGACCGACCGCATGCTCCGACCAAACTTTTTTTGAGAGGGGGGAGGAAATGTCTATGGGCGACATGAAGTTTGGGCACTAGAGGGATATTATATAAATCATTAAAATTTAGTAAATTTAACAACTCTCGTGTCTTGAAAATTTATATTTTCTTGAAAATTAAAAGCCTGGTAATCTTATTATTTGGTCAATTTTTACAGCTGTTTAAACAGAGTTAAACAAACATGTACTTGTTTCTGTTTTGACTTTGTCCTGAAGACCGGCTTAGTTGGGCCGAAATCTCGGTCCCGGTTCCCGGTCCCGGATTTTGAAAAGCTCAGGTCCCGGTCAAACAAGCACTGGTAAGAATGGGGGTCTGAGTGGAAAATTAGTGATGAAAATTGGAGTCAAGGAAAAAATTAGAAAAAAAATTATTAAAAATATTCTTTAAAAGTGTTACAACAAATTGTGCAAATGGCCTAGTGGCTAGTCCCCTTAAATTTTGTCTTTTTCTTTCCCCTGGTTCGATAACTCTACAGGAATTAAAATATTTTGAATTTTCTCTTTTTTTTATACTCATGGTTTTCCTACCGACAAAATATGATTCCTTATGCTTTTTTTTATTTATACATATTTTATCATTTTTTTAAATGAAAATACGTACAAATTAAGCCTAATAAATACAAAAAACCTGCCTTTGTGTTGATAATCTGTTAACAAATTGCACTCAAATTTTCAAAATTTTTCCCGGCGGCGCCTATCAGCACCGCCGGACCCCCTTCTTCCCCAAAAGTTTTTTGGAATAAGCGCGCCGAAAAAATGATGAGAAAAGTAATATAATTTTTTTTAAATAATAATATGTATTCACATAAAATTGGCAGCCCTATTTATAAGTAATTTCGTAACAAATTGGACTCAACTTTTCAAAAAATTTCCACTATTTTTACATGTTTTTTGGAACAGCCAAAATTGGGTCATTTTTTTGTGAAAAAACATAAAAAATGCCGTTTTATCCAGCAGCGACAAAAAACAATCTTTACTGTTTTTTGGCGCCGAAAAAGCCATTTTATATATGCGCCGAAGTGGCCGCGCCGAAGTGGCCCCTCAGAAAAAACCCGCGCCGAAGTGGGCGGTTGTGACTGAGCGTAGACCACTTGACCAAGTGGTCTACGCTCAGTCACAACAGGCGGTACCCCCTAAATGGATGTTAGAATCGTATTTTCATCCCTGAAAATCTTTAAAACAACTTTATATCTAGTCAGCGGTTCGAAATGGACTCAGAACCGTATTCTCCGACCAAACGATTGTTTAATTGTTCCTGATCTTCAAAAATTTCTAAGCTCATGATGCCCATGGTATTTTAGTCGTGCCAATAACTAAGGGAACTTGTTTTTTGTCCTGTATTCATTAAGCATTTTTTAAATTCTGATTGTTAAACCTACTGTGTCATGACAACTCGTACAATGGCTTAGACTAAGCCTAAGCTTTTAAGTTGAGGTTTTATTTTGGTATTTCTACAACGATTCGGAAGGTATAAAGTTTCCGATTAACGCTTCGAAAAACAAACAAACTGTTTCTAAATTAATCAATGTCATCCATTTGTTTGTTGTCTTACTCCGCCAGATATTTGCGTCAAAAAATCAACCAATATAAAATTTATTTAATTCATGTAAAAGTTTTTTATACTTCTCTGAAAGATTTCTTTTTTTGAAAATTTTAATTTTCTAGCGGGAAGGGAACTACCTGCTCAGTAATTTTTTATTAATCAATCCGTTGCTTTTTTTATTTGGATCACTACTTTTCCATCGATTTACTCTGACCATTCCCCCCCCCCCTCCCAAAGGTGTTGGAGCGTTCCGATCTTCGAGCGACTGTTTGCGCTGATGTTGGGCCAACAGAGAGAGCAGCACCACCGCCACGCTTTTGCCCGTTTTTTGTGCCAATCTGTCCTCCTCCGTCACTTTGGGCTTCCACTCTCAACTTGTCCATTCACTCATCTAATCACTGCTGGTATTTTCTGTTTTTTTTTTGTGAAACCTTGGAGTGCTCCCCACATAATCAGTTAATTCTCTCATACCGTTGTGATCACATCGTTTTTCGAGTCCCCCTTTTCCCGAAATTTTGCCAATTTTCCTTTTTCAAAGGTAAAACATTTGCCCATTGCCACTGAGCTGAACGGCATTCTGTGCGGTGTCAGCGACAAAGGCAGGCACCACAGCAAATATCGTGGACGGCGTTGGCGGTGACCGAACGTCGAAGCAAAAAAAAAATTTAAAGAAAATTTTTTTGTCCCGGCGACGTTTTGTTCTGCTCCCGCCTGGCAAATGGGTCCAATGGCACCGTTATATTCAGAGTTTACGAGCCTGCCCTAAATTCTTCTGAATTTTTTAATAACCCCTAAAATTGGAAAATTTTACTAAGATTCAATCTCTTAACATTTATTTTTTCTTGATACATTTTTACTGCATTTATTGGCTTCATAACAGTGGTGTACTAGAACAAAAAAAAAATTTCGAAAAAGAAAATTAACGAAATTAATTTTTTGGTTTGTCAGTGCGCAAAGAAAAATTGAGATTTTTTTATGTTTGATACAAAAAAATTTTTGTCAGTGCCTTTTTCACAAATTAGAATCCAAATTTTTTTTTTGTGCATTAATGTAATGTTGAAATTTTTTAATGAAAATAAATTGTGTTACCAATTTTCAGTTTTTTGCTGCTCCGTGAATCGTCGACCGATGTCAAATACGGTGGCGATGCCGAGGATGAGATCAAACTGTTGAATGACGATGTTGACAAGAAGCAGCACACATTGATCATATTCGAGAAAGGAAAAGGTAATCCTAAAGAATTGATCCCTAATTAACTTTTTTTGTGCTTCAAAATCAGTTTTCGAGGTGCTGATTATGAGTCTGAACTCGGATTTGGCAAATTCCGAAACACGGGCCTTTAAGAAAATTTTAATTTTTTGTTCGAATTCTGGTTCGAGGTTCGGAATTGGGCAAACCCGAGTTCAGGTTCGTGATCAGCTCCCTCGAAAACCCTCAAAGACTTATTTTGAGCACAAATAAAAAATTACATTAGGAACCCCCAATTCTTTACGATTGCCGGGAAAACCATAGTGATTAGTAGTGTGATCGGGGAAATTGATCGGAATATTTGCTGCAAAATAGTTTATCGGAATTTGTTAAGATTATGTTTCTCGTCAACGAAATAGAAAAAAAATTTCCATACATTTTTGTCATTTTTATTTGATACTGTTACTTTTTCACTCAAACAAAAAACATTTTTATCCAAATGCGAGTTTATGATCCATTTTTCGCTTCTTAGCACACAAATTAAAAAAAAATGGTAGCAGCGAATGATTGGCGACGACGAAATGCGGATTGGCGTCGTCAATTTTCTGAATTGCGCCAAACGATTCACGCCCCGTGGCAACACCGTGTTCGCGTCGCCGGACATGAAGTAGGGCACTGGTTGATCAATTGGTATTCGGCTGACAGCATGGACCATCTGCGATGGGTAATTTTTTTGAAAATCTATTTTTTTCAAAATACGATCATAGCTACAGTATTTATTTGGTAAAACAATTAATTTGTTAAACTGATTACGAATTATGTTTTTTCATCAGATGAGATTTACCAAATTTTACAGTATATTTGTCGTTTGTCATAAATTTCTTTCGAGTTAATCAAAAATTTCGGAAATGCAAAAAAAAGAAGAAAAAAATTAAGAAAAATGGTAAAATGTCATTATAATGAAAACTGAGACCGTATTAATGATCAGCGAACTCACTCTGCGACTGACGATCCTTAATCTTCTCAAAAATTTAATCTCTATTTTTTGAAATTTATGTTTTTAATTCAAGATTGACTCTTACATTTTACGAGAAAATTCTCGGCATTGGCATGCCGGCGATTCTTTTCTGATGATTTATAGGGAGCTTATTTTATCCTAGAAGTTGAGGTCCGTGCCCGATCTTTTGCCGTTTTTCTGGCTTTTTGATTTTTCATTAAATTGTTTAAATTTTAATAGCCAAATAGTAACAATAATTATTTTCTTTGGCATCGGAATTCCGTTTCTAAGTTTGGGATTAGCGGCATCCCTTTATGGTGCGCAATTAATGTCCATTCAAATTAAATTATTAATCTCTCTCTCTCTCTCTCCCTCTACCCCTTCTCTTAATCTCAGCTCTCTCTCTTCCTTTCTCTATCTTTCATATTCCACGGGGCTCCCGCCGCTCTTTTTTCAAATATATTTTTTACGCAAACAGCTCCAGTCCGGCAGTGCCGGTCGCGATAATAGTTTGGATGGTACCCCATTTCTGACTAAATAGACGTGATTTATCCACTTTACTATTAAACTTATCGACCAATTGAAACGTCTGATCGACCAGCCGATTAAGTTCCGGATTTTTGATTTTTTTAAATTTTTTGCTCTAAATTTAGAATCCCTGGCACTCTGTCAATTGGGCCAGGCCAGGCGCGGAATAAGCAAATCCCCGGAAATTTTTTTATGTGGCGTAAAGTGAATAAGTACCCAATTGACAATAACAGATTAAAAGATGTGTTTTCACGGAATTCTCCATTTTCATTTATGCGTTTTTAACAAATTTTATGGTCAATATAAAATTGGAAAAAAAAAATAATTTGTTTCTAAATTTTGAGCTAAAGAGAATTGAACGCACAATAAGCTAATTGTGATTAACCTTTGAATGTTGCGATTGAACAAAAAGAATATAAAAATTTGGAGATTTAATAACAAAAAATTTGTGCTTTTGTTAATCTCTGAAACTACACCATACGCACTTTTTTTGTGACATACCTCGACATTTTTTAAATTGGTTAAAAGCGCATAAATTTTTTCCTAAAATTTTTTTATGATCAAAAGCCATTTGAACATTTTTGCAAGGGTTTTCGAGGTCGCTGATCATGAATCCGGCGCCCATTTCGACTAATTCGGAATCCCGGCCCCGAATTCGAACAAAAAGTCGAAAATTCAAATTTATCGAATTTCCGTTTTTAGTCTAAAAATGGTTTAAATGATCTTTTATTGGAGCATATTACTTTAACTTCGTTTTCATGTATTTAAACAAAATTTTAGGCAAAAATGTGAAATTCGAAAAAATTTTATTTCATTTCATTTCATTTATACGCATAAGCGTGACGCCGAAAAATAAGAAATAATGAAACAATATCAAATAAAACAAACAATTGGTCACTTTTGGAGCTGGGGTGGCAAAGAAATCAACAAATTCAGATCAGATCTTTCAAGAAGTTTGGCAAACTCATTAGAATTTAGTAATCTCGTCTCTTTAGGCAAAAGTCTATAGAGACGAGAGGTTCGAATAAAGAACGAATTGTATCTAACATTGGTTGAGCAATAAGCTGTTCTTATAATGAATTCATTTTTTACAGGGTTTTTGGAAAAAGAAAAGGATTCGTTATTTTGTAAATTTATTTTACCTAAAATTATTTCATGAAAAAGTTTTAAGTCTATTTTTAACCTACGACTCTCAAGCGACTTTTGATCATAAATGTTTAACAATTCAGCATAATTAGGTAAATCAGCAGCATATCGACTTTTTGTTCGAATTCGGGGCTGGGATTCCGAATTAATCAAAATGGGTGCCGGATTCGTGATCAGAGACCCCGAAAACCCTTGGAAAAATGTTTTAATGACTTTTGAAATCATAAAAAATATTCGAAAAAAGGGGGGGGGGACAAAGCACAGTATTACCGGTTGTAAATTATATCGATTTAAACAGTTTGCTGCGCATATGCTAGGAAAAGTGGCCCGCAAATAGCATTTCTAACGTTCAAATTTTTAATAAATATATTGACCATTTTTTGATAACTTTTTGTTGAGCATATTTTTTACTTTGGCAAATTGAAGATCGCTTCTGACATGCACCTGAAGCTTCAAAAAGCGTATTCGGCGATGGATTTTTGGGTGCACCTTTTGTGGACAAAAATAATTTATTGGGAAAAATGTTAGGTGTCGAGATGCAGCTTTAATTTTTTTTTTTTGAAAAACAGATGTCCATTGCGGGGGATGACGTTCGCGGGTGGGAAGGACAGACGATGTTCTACCAGCACGGTGACTACACACTCCCCCAATTCAAAACAAAATTGGCCACCCTTCTGGGCGGAAGAGCCGCAGAGATGATGTTCATCGGGACCAGCGTCGGGCATGTGCAGGATGAGGACGAGTGGCTGCTTTTGGCAGATCATGTGAAAAAATTTAAATTAAATTTGGTGAGGTGGGAACAAAGGAGTTTAGCAAAATAAAAAAGTGCCAAAACCGTTTTCCGTAATTATCTGAATATATAAATAAAAGTGAAGGAATAGCAATAAAGGGGTCGTGGTCACTTTTCGTTTTGGCGCATCTTATAAAATGGCTTAATTTTTTTCCTCGGGTCAAAAAAGAATCGGATTAAAAGTCGTCTTTTTACTGTCCAATTTGACCATTTCTGAAAAAATTAAAGCAATTTAAAAAAATACGACACGGGGCAGAACCATTACGAATCGGGTTTCTTCTATTCTAAGGAATCGGAATCTATGAACCGAATTCGGCACCGAAGTTTGCGGTTCTCATTCTTGCTTTGTTCCACTAAAAACTTGATGGATGGCATGTTTGTTATTTTAGTAATAAAATGTGATTTTAAGTATTCTCGGACGACCAGCAGTTGTGACTCTTGATGGGCACCATTTCAATTGGTACTCAACCGACAGTGTTGACCACGTCAGATGGGTAATTTTTTCTGAAAATTATTATATTCAAAATACGGTTTTGGTTACAGTACATACAGTGCGGTGCATATGTTTATGGACAAATGCTAAATGGAAAAAAATGTCATTTTTTGTAGCATTTTTAATGGGCTTTCCAATGATATAAGATATTAAACAAAATATTGGCTAGTGAATAACAGATTAAATAATATTCACGGAATTCTCTATTTTCATTTATGCATTTTTGACCAATCAATTTACATAAAATTGGCGAAAAAATATAATAAATGAAAATGGAGAATTCCGTGAATATTATTTATTATTACTAAAATAACAAACATGCCATCCATCAAGTTTTTAGTGGAACAAAGCAAGAATGACAACCGCAAACTTCGGTGCCGACCGTTTCGGCGCCGTTGGCTTAAAATTTGCAAGATTTAATAACTTCAACGAATAACGAAAAAGTTATTCCATTTCAAACTTGGCGACGCCGAAATAATCCACGCCGAAGTGAATGTCTGAAACATAAAAATCGTACCGTTCAATGAAAATAGTCTCTTTTAGCCAATGATAATGATTGTCAATTTTGTAATTTTTAGTCCATATTTTGCCATTCTGAGCATTTTAATACATATTTTAACCTTTTTAGTCCACATATTTGGGGTTTTTTTAGTCTATATAATTAGCTTTACAAAACGTCGCAGTGGCATGCCAAAAATTAAAATTATATCTTTGGCTTTCTGCTAAGTTTCGTGGCAACGTCTCTGCCGACTTTTTGGGGTCGGGGTCGTTTTCGCGTGGGCCGTTTTCGCGTGGAGCGAGTTTTTGAACTATAACTTTTTGATGTGTCAACCAAATCTAACTTTCTTGATATCATTCGATAGCCCTAAGTGTCCTCTATTATCCTGTAAAAATTGCGAAAAATTTCGTCAAGGTTCAAAAAAGTTATGGCCAAAAATTTTCGAAAATCTGGTTTTTTGAATTCTTCTAGTCATAACTTTTTCGAACCTTAACGAAATTTTTCGAAATTTTGCAGGCTAATAGAGGATACATAGGGCTATCGAATTACACCAACAATGTTGGATTTGGTTGGCAAATAAAAAAGTTATAGTTAAAAAACTCGCCCCACGCGAAAACGGCCCACGCGAAAACGGCCTGGTCCGGACTTTTTGGGTGCACCTTTTGTGGACAAAAATATTTTATTGGGAAAAAGTGATTGAGGTGCCGAGATGCAGCTTGTTTTTTTTTGAAAAGCAGGTGTCGATTGAGCACGACACCATAGACAGGCCGGACGGCCAGACGATGTTCTACATGCGCGGCACCTTCACATTTCGTCAACTCAAAACGAAATTGGCCACCCTTCTGGGCGGAAGAGCCGCAGAGATGATGTTCACCGGGACCAGCATCGGCCACCAGCAGGATGAACAAGAGTGGAAGGAACTGGCAGATAAGGTGAAAATGGAAACTTAATTTATGCAGTGGGAACAAAGGAGTGTAGCAAAAATGGCAAAGTGCCAAAATCATTGTTGTCGTAATTATCCGAATATATAATAAACAAAAGCGGAGGAATAGACGTGCCGCTGACAATAAAGGGTCGGGGTCACTTTGTCGCAGGTATTTCGGCGCGGACGTTAAATGGCTTTTTTGCAGTAAAATTTTTTTTTAATGTTTAAAATTTTCGACAAATGAATTAAAAAGTAAAAAATTTCCCTGTTATGAATTACATACACATTTCAATAGAAACTGGTATATATTTGCGCAAAGAAAAACAAATAAATTTTTTTGGTTTTTTTAAACACTCACTGCCAAAAAGCCATTTTATAACCTACGCCAAAAAAGCCTGCGCCAAAATGCCTGCAACAAAGTGGGCGGTTCCCAATAATAAATACAGGGTACACCCAAAAATCTAGACGCCGAATCTCACCGAAACAAAATTTAAACCAGGATGAACAAGAGTGGAAGGAACTGGCATAAAAGGTGAAAATGTAAATTAAAATTGGTGCGGCGGAAACAAAGGAGTTTAGCAAAATGGAAAAATGCCAAAACCGTTTGCCCTAATTATCCGAATATATAAATAAACAAAAATGGAGGAATAGACGTGCTGCCAAAAATAGAGGGTAGGGGTCACTATGTCGGAGTCGGGGTCGTTTTGGCGCCAGGGTCAGGTTTTAAATTTTGTCTATGTTTGAATAAATGAAAATATGTATTCGTCAGTTTTCTGAGTCGCTAATCACGAATATTGTATTCATTTTGACAATTGCGAAGCCCGGACTTGATTTAAATGAAATACAATTTTTGAACATATTAGATCAGGCCTTCTATCTGTTTTGTTTTATCAAATGTTTTAATATGGTGGGTCCAAATCTGAGAAAATGATTTACCAGATTCTGATTTAGGGATAGTGACTATTATTTATTAAATATACCGTTAAGATTATGTTTATAATCACTAACTCTTTTGAAATTTCAACCGAAAAAATTTAAGAGTTTAAAAATATTCAAAATGTTTTGACATTTTTTAAGGCATAGCGAAGAGAAAAATTTGAAAAAATTCTTACTAAGTCAATTTTTCATGTTGACCAACAAAATGTTCACAGCAAGTTGATCATATCACTCCTTCATGTTGATCTACACTAGAGATCAACATTTTGAAAAAACCGTAGGTTGTACCTGTTTCAAAAAATGGCCTGTACCTATTTTTTCTGTACATAAGTACAGGAAAATAAATGTACAGGAAAAATCCAGGTTGCCGAAAAATGGCCTGTGCCTGTACCTGGATCCAGGAAAAATACAGGGCTGGATCCAGGTACATGTTGATCTCTAATCTACACCAATAAAACACAGTCAAAATCGGGAAGTTTAAAAAAAAAATTCTAGGGGGTTGTGAATTTTTTGAAAATTTGAAAACCCATTGGAAGGTAAAAGTTTTTCACTTTTTTTGTAAAATTTTTGATAAAATTTTTACCTTTTTTAATTTTTGGCTTCGCGCCAAAACGTGGGCGCCAAAACGACCCTGGCGCCAAAACGTGGGCGCCAAAACGTGGGCGCCAAAGCTTATGCGCCAAAACGTGGACGCCAAAACGACCCAGCTCACTATGTCACAGGTATTTTGGCGCGGACGTTTTGCGCATGTTGTAAAATGGTTTTTTTTGCCGTAAAATTTTTTAAAGTTTAATTTTGCACAAAACAAGTCAAAAGTAAAAAATTTCTGTTGTGAACTACATACACATTCCAATTTTCTTAAAGCTGGTCCAAATGACTCCGGGCCCCAGGAGGACAAGGGCGCAACACCGTCAATGATGCAGCAGTACATCGAAGAAGCATACAACTTTGCCAAGAACATTTTGGAACGACACCGAGCAAAAACCGAACGAGTAAAGCTTGAAATTAACATGGATAATCGTAATCGATAAACGAGGAGTGTAGCAACAAAGTGCCAAAATCGAATTTTTGTCGCTGATTGTAGATTGGATAAGTGACCCGACCGATAATAAAACCAAAAATAATAAGTGTTGCTAACAATAAACGTATTATTTAAACATTTCTTAAAGTTGGCTCAATTGGCAACCGTTTTGGCTGGAAAAGCGGTGGAGAACACGCTGACTGTAACCAGCATTGGACACGAAGATGATGAACAAGAATGGCGCCACATCTGTATAAGTGATTCGATTGAGATTTTCAACAAACCCAAAAAAAAAAATAAAATTTTAATCGTTTTACGATAAATATCGAATGAATAATTCATTAGTCCGTTTTTATCTGACTAATATTTCGGGAATTTTTATTGATTTTTTTCTTTTTATGATCGTTTAAACTGCAATGAACCTAGAAATAAGTCATTCTTACCTAACTTTTGATTCCGGTCAAAAACTCTTACACTAACTCGATCAGATCACTCCTTCATGGTGATTTCGCCATTCTGGAATATTTTTATTTATTTAAAAAAGGATTAAGCCCATTGGAAAGGAGCAAAAGTTCAACAATATGCAAAAGACCGCAAGTCATCTACGATTTACATATATCCGCTGAAACTCAAATGTTTACAACTGACCTTTCATTCGTCACTCATCAGAAAGTCTCGGAGAGGGGGCGTTAATAGGAATTTTATTTAATAACACATACATTGTACCAAAAAATTTTATCAGCAATTATCACCTGTCATTTCCAAACTCCAATTAAATTGGCCGTTAAAATTTAGGCCATTAATTCAATGATTTTTTAAATTTGCGTGTCCTTTTTCTCTCTCCTCTCTCTCTCTCTCTCTCCTCTCTCTCTCTCCCTCTCTCGCTCTCTCTCATTTTGTATCAGTCGGTCGTCGTCAGTTGGCTTTTTTGGCGGGACTTTAATTTGTCGGAAATTTTCCACTTCTTTTCTCGCCCAAGCTTCTTCGTCATAAAATGGATGAATTGAACTGCATGGACCGCACGCTCACACGCACTTTCACACATAATATACGACATACAAATACAGCATACATTCGTCGGCAAAAGCTTATAATGATTTTTGTCTGATTGTCTGTCTGTTCGTTCTCTCCACCTACAAAACTCTCTCTCTCTCTCTCTCTCTCTCTCTCTCACTGTCTCGTTCCTACAATTCTTAACACATTTCTCCCATCTCTGTTTCTATTTCCATCACTACCACTAGCATTCTCCTATGCATGTGCACGTAAAGACAGGTCTTTCTCCGTCTCAGTGTGTTTCATCCCCTCTCGCTCTATCTATCTTTCGTCTAACATATATCTATTTCTCTCCTCATCCCCCCCCCCTCTCTCTCTCTCTCTCTCTCTGTTTCCTTCCTCCGCCCACTCTCTCATCTCCCGCCACTCTTTCTCCCTCTCTCCTCATTTGTATATTGGATTTCCACCCCGTTTCCCTCCCAATTTTCTCCCATTTGCCCTTCCCTCCCTAATTCCCTTCTTTCCTCTTCATCCCTTCGTCCATCTCGCTTCCCCCTCCCATTCGTTCATCCCCTTTACTCCTTCCTCTCTTTAATCTCCATTCCCCTTCCCCTGCTCTGCTGTTGGTCTCCCATCCCATCCATCCATGCATCACATCATCATCAGAAGCAGTCGCCCCCATCTGTCCGCTCTCCGTCAGTCGTTGGCCAAATGTCCTTCTCCCCGGGGGGCGCTGCTGTTGTCCCCGCCCCAAAATGCGGGGAATTGAGGGAAATGGAGCGGGCGGGAGAGGGGGGCGGGGATGGACGAAAAGAAGAAACATCACAACATACACACACACATATACATAGGCCAGCAGCAGAAGGGGTCGGCCATTGGTGGCGGGAGGGGCCTCGGCCTGGGCCCTGTGGCCAAGGCCAACCGACGCCACAATCGACCAACCCAACCAACCCAACCAGCAGCAGTCCATCCCATCCCCCCCCTTCTCTCCCCAACCATTTGTCGTAAACAATGGATTGGTTCCTCCCCCCCCCTGCCCCATCGACCGCTTTGCTGGCTGGGCCGGCTTGGCCTCGCCTCTCCACCGCCCTTCAACTGCTGCTGGCCACCACCACCGCTTCCGACCGACCGGCTTCTTCATTCTCATCCAGTAGTAGCCAAATCCATCGCTATTTTGCCGCCGTTTCCTGCTGCTGTCGTTGCATTTCCCATTTCCTCCCCCATCCCCCATTTTACCCTCCAAAATCAATCCATCCATCTCAAATCTTACTAATGATAGCCCCTCTCATGCCCATGCCACCTTAAACCACCCAAATCCCACCCTCACCCATCCTAATTCCTTTTTCTCTCTCTCTCTCTCTCCCCCTAAATTTCACACACATTCATCTTTTAGCCGAAAGCGATTGCTCTGCTCAGACACCAAACACTGATTCTCACAGTGAAGCAATTTATCTCTCGTTTGGAGCTCTTTGTGTTGAACAAAAACAGTGGCGGCGAACGCGGCGAACCCCGCGGCGCCATTTCCGGTACATTTTTCCAAACAACGACAACAAAAAACAACAGAGGAGCAGAGAAAGAGAAAGAGAGCGGCAGACGACAACGACACCGCCTTTTGTCCCCCATTATTATCTAATTATTATTATCAATATTTCCGTTAATTGATCATCCGATCCGTCGCAAGACAGCAACGAATTTTGTGTATGTGTTTGTTGTCACACAATTCAGGGAACAGCATCATCAGAGAACAGTCCGACAACAACAAATTTTCTGTTTTTGTTTTCTCCCTAATCTGCTGAACGCGGCGGCGCACTCAACACACAAAAACAAACGACGAAAATGTGAGACACAAATTCCCACTCGGACCCCACCCAACCACGAGTTCGAGCAGTTCAATTTATGTGTTTATGTGACCAAAAAACGAGCGACCCCCAAATTGGTTGAACCTTTTTGATCTGAAAATGCAAATTTAAATTAATTTTCGACAATTCGGAGAATTATTTCAAATATGTATCAGTTAAACAATGATCAGAGCAAATCAGCAAAACCCAATAAACATGCTTTTCTTGCCATTCAACTTAAAATTTTGCAAAAATGAGGGATATGGCTATGTCTTTGCCATTAATTTCCCCATTTTCCAAGTCTGACCAATGGCCAAGCAATCTCTGAGTTTAATCTCGGCTAAGCCCCCAAATTGTTAGGAGGCACAAAATAATGGCCAATGCTTTCCCAGCCCCATCCATCACCAGCGGCAAAATCGGTAGAAGACCACGGCAGTTGGGTCGCGTTCCCCGGGGAAAAGGGAGCAAAAAGCGTCCGAAGCGAAGAAAGAATATGTAATCGGGGAAATCTTTTGGCAAAAAGTAATTCATCGCCACCCCCCAACCCCGTACACTTTTTTGCTGTCCTATTTTTCTGGTTTTACACATAAAACTTGGTACCCTATACCTGTCCCACTGAAAAATAAATTTTAAAAATTTTGAAATCATGAAAATTGGACGAAAATGCCGGGAACAATGAAATTTTGTCGGTTTTTAAACCAATGTCGAAAAGCATAAAATGACGATAGTGGAAAACTTTTATTCCTAAAAAGTAAATTTATTTCCTACCGGGATCATAAATTTCTACTTAATAGTACAATATTTCCAAAAATTCGGTAAAAGTTTCATCAAAACATTCCACAAAAATCCGCTTTAAAAAAAGTTGTCTCCTCATTTTGGGGACGTGAAGTTTGACGAGAAAAAATGGGTAGAAGCAGAGGACGGACAGTTGGGTGAGGTGACGCTATGAAATTCCACCGCTAATAATAATGACTCATTCATCTGTCAAATGGAATGACAAATTGGGGGCATACGACCGCCGCCATCGGACGGCGGGGGTTTAGCGATTCCGAAAAGATAGCACCCGCAAACCACCACAAAATTAATTCATGTCACTGCCGACCGGCTTCATTTTCCATATAATGTGTGACAGCGGCAGCAGTTTTGTGGGGTCGGCGGGGTCAATCGCGTTTTGTCAAAAATTCACATTTTCCGTCGAAATTTCAATTTCACTCATCACTCACAAATTAGATCACTGAGTGAGTTCAACACATTTCGCGACCCCTCCGGTGATCCATTTGATGGATGGGATGGGAAACGGAGGGGAATTAGCTGTGGTGGAAGAATGGAAAACGGGCGGATCACAAAAGCGTCGTTTCTCTCCTCCTCCGCTCCACTCGCTGCTCCCTCCCCGCTCCCCTCATTCATTTTCATTCCCAAATCAGCAACAAAAGATGGAAGGGGCGGAGGGAAGGCAAATTGATTTTCTCTTCACACCAACAGCAGCAGCGGAGCATTTTCAAACGCATAAAACTTGACGCTCAGACAACAATTAGAGGTGTTGTGTTCAGTTAATTAGTTGGTCGGTTGATCGACTGTTGTTTTGCGCGTTCTGCTGACACTTTTCCCATTTTTGTTTTTTACTAATTTAATTGCATTTTTATTATTTAAAATTTCTTACCATTATGTCTTAATTTATGAATGGAAAACTCCGTGTTTTGTGCTGTATACGTCAGCTGCTAAATAGGGGTTTGAGATTGCGCAAAGATGCAAAACATTTAAATTTTTTAAAAATTCCATTTGGCATAATGTTTTAAATTCTTAGCACTTTTTTAAATAATAAAACTGCAAAAAATAATCGTAGTAATTTACGCGCTGCGACCAAAAATGCCCAATCCCGCTTTTATCCTCTCAAAAAAGTCCGGTATCCATAAGAATGAACGAGAAAAAAAATTTCCCTAAAGCAAAGGACGAGAAATACAAAAATAAACCGTAATTCATAGATTAAAAAGAAATTCTCCCCAAATTTACTTGTTTTCAAACGCTTAATTCAGAAAAAGAATTGTTTTGCGGTTAATTTCTGTTGACCCCATTCCCGGCTTTTGCTCAACAACAGATGGTGGATTTGTACGAGTTCAACCGGCAACGACCGTTGAGCAGCAACAGCAAAAGTCGGCCCCAAATGCTTTCCCCTCGTGCCATCGCACAAAATCAAACAGTAGCAGCAGCAGCGGCATCAGGCGCCAATGTCGGCACAAATGCGGCGCCGGTGCGACGCTTTTGGCCCTCGTACATTGACCAACATGTGGCCCAGCTGGACTTTGACGCCTCCGTGATGATGATGACGAGTGCCGGCGACGAGTGCCAAAATGACGATGACGAAGAAGACGACGATGAGGAAGACGAGGATGGTGGAGACGAAGATGATGTTGTGCAACAGGGGGGAGGACGACCACAACAACGGCTACAAATTGGGAGCGGAATGGCACGAGGGGGAGGAGGGGCGGAAGAAACGGCACGGGACGGCAACATTTTCGAGTAATTTCGGTTTTATGGCACTACCAAATTTAAAATGAACTCATTTTCAATTATCCGGCGTCGTTTCGGTCATTACAGTTTCTGGATTTTGATCATG
Source organism: Heterodera glycines (assembly GCA_004148225.2). NCBI lineage: Eukaryota > Metazoa > Nematoda > Chromadorea > Rhabditida > Heteroderidae > Heterodera > Heterodera glycines. The sequence goes on from CP049713.1 coordinate 3,027,062, forward strand.
GAAACCGTGTTTCATGGTCCAATTCCAAACCCCACGATTTGGGTAGTCTTGTGATAAATAAATCTCAAATTGACACTTCCAACAAAATGCAAAAATCCATCATCATAGCAAATAAAACGGAGCGGGCATTCCCTCCCCCAAAAAATTTATGAAAAAAACAAATTTCTTGATTATTTGAAAAAAATAATTTTTCGGGTGTAATGAAGTGCACCCCAATTCAAATCCATTATCGTAACTTCTCACAATCTCCACATAAATTCCGAAACTGGCAGAAAAAAAAATTGTGTTTGGTTAACACAAATTACAAATCACACACTTTTTCACCCATCCCTTTCAAGCAGTAACAGCAGCAGCATGATGATGGCCATGATGGCGTTGGACGCCGCCGGCGTGGCGGCGGCGACGGCAGCGGCCGCCGACTCGGCCCAACTGATCTCCACCGACTCGTTGGACATGGAACAGTTGCGGGTCCGCTGCGAGTGCACCAAGCACAACGCCAACTACAAGCTGACCTTTGACGAGGACAGCGGCCAGTGGACCACCAGCGGCATTGGCGGCTCGTTCACCACCACGGCGACTGCGAGTCCGCCGGTGGCGCAACAACAGAAACAACAGCACCAGAGACGGTTGAAGCAACACCAGCAGTTGAAGCAGTTGCTGGCGATGAACACCACCGCCACTGCCATGAATAACAACAACAATAGCCATGAGGAGGAGGAGGAGGACAGGGATGGTCATGGAGATGAGGTACGGTGCCTACTATACTAATATTCGCTACAGAGCACCAATTTTATTTCGGGAGGGACACCCGAAGAGTTTTGTTTTTTTGCTCCCCATCCTAAAATTTTTGTACAATATAATTTCTTAAAAATTTTTTGGCGCCCTGGAAAAAACGAGGAATTTTGGCCTTTTTGAGACCAAATTTTGGCAAAAAAAATTTTTGGGTCACTTAAGAAAATTGAGTAAAATTAAAAAAAAATACCCATTTTTTCTGGGGTGGGGCTCTTTCAATGTAATTCTGCAGAACTGGGAACAGAGTTAATTGTAAGCTAAATTTACATATATATTTTTATCCCAACAATTTTCACCACCAAAAACAATATTAACAGTAAAAAATCTTTATTCCATTGCAGCATCAACAACAGCAGCAGCAGTTGTACACCGCCATCATGGACAACAACGGTGCACTGGGGCTGCAACTGTTGGAGCAGTTGAACAACGCTGATGACGACGACCAAGACAACGACACCAGCGCGTACAGCGGCGGCGTGTTCAATGCCACTGCCGAGAAACGAAGCGGCGTACGTCGTCGTCCGGCAACGAGTGTTGGCCATGGCACAACGACGACGGCAACGGATGGTTGGCGAAAGAACAGTTTCATGGACGCGCTGTTGAACAACAACCCAAACCACAACGCCAACACGTCTTCTTCCGCATCGTCGACTTTCCATGGCAATAATTTCCGTGGCGACGCGGCGACGAAAAAAGGGGACGGCGGAGGCATGGGAATGATGACCACTTGGGGACGACTGCACCAGCAGAGCGACGACATGGGTGGAGGACAGCAGCCGCCCTTCAATTCCGAGAAGGTTCACAGGTCAGTATTTCGGAAGGGGAGGGGGCGAGGGTGAACGGGTTGGATGCATTACGTTCCCCCCATTTTTCAAAAAAAAAATTTAAGCGGATTTTTAAAGGAAAATTGGCAAAGTTTTAAAATTTCTATAAATTTTTAACAAATTCGCTAAAATGCATGGCTGGGCAATTAATTGAGTACCCAAGATTTTCTCAAAATTTTACCAAAAATTCCTCAAATTGGAGATTAAAAAAAGGCACTCGAATTTTTCGCTCCAAAATTTTTTTGGTGACAGGCCTAAAAACTCAAACTTTTAATCCAATGAACTCACGGCTTTTCAGTCTTCCCGAGCTGAACAGCAACAAGCAACCGCAGCAGCGCGGAGGTGGCGGCATTGGCACTGATTTGTCATCCGTCGACGGCGCCACCACCAACACAATCGCAACGTTTGCCAAAGGTGCGTCAACGCCGGCAATGGCCACATATCAACAGCAGCAACCTCAACAACACCGTCATGTTCAACCAGTACACGGCTCAGTTTCGTCGTCATCGTCGTCGGCTGGACTCAGACGGCCGACCTCCTCAAGTTTGCTGGACAATTTCATCGCCACGCAACGCCAACAACAACAGCAGCAACGGAACGGCGGCCCGCAAATGGTGGACTACGACTACTCGGAGACGTATCTGGGCAACGGACGCTACATTGACATGAACGAAAATGGTAGGGGTTTCGTTTTTACGGGGTTTTCTCGGTTTCTGTCCTCTCACAAATCAAGGGTATCCGAGTCTTAAAGGATGCCTAACTCGGACTATTATTACTTATTTTCCAAATACTAAAATGGATTTTCCGTCATTTGGCCTGACGGCCCTGACTTTTCTTAAATCACAATGAAAAATTCTGGAAAATACCAATTTCTCAAACAAACAAAAAAATCCAAGCAAATTTTCCGTTTTCGTAATATAATTCAATTGCATGAAAACCGGAGGGGCAAGCAACAGCAAAAAAACGGATTTTTTTCTCCGAAAACTTTAATTTCAAATAATCACGCGTTTTGATTAAATTTGACAACTTTAATGATACAAGAAATTTTTTGAGAAGTTTTTCAGTTTTTAAAGCCACAAAGTCCGTCCATTTTTGTCAGTTTCAGAGTCCCCTCCATTCATTATTGACTAATTGCACAATTAACGAATGTGCCATTTGTTTGTTTTTTCACTCATTTTTATTGCCACTTTTTTCCCCGAAAATGGGATGGGATGGTGTGAACTATGAATTCATCCTCAAACTGTGATGATTTATCACACATTTGGCGTGTGATGGAACGACGGGGACATAAAAAACAAAAAATCGTTTCTGTTTTTCAACGCCAAACTTTTGGTGGGGGCTCATCAATCACAACTTTCGTCATCATCATCGTCGTTTCGTTCCACATTACCTAATTTTATTTGTGCATTTTTTATATTAATTATATATTAGCAAAGAAATGTTTCAAAATAATTTATTTTAAGCAACTAATAAAAATTTTATTGTATAAATTTTTACCCAAAAAATTCATTTTTTATGTCAAAAATAATTATTTTCTCGAAAAAAATAATTGTTATAATTAATTAAAGAAATTTTCTTTTTTGTACCTCTCTTCTCATGCAAATTACACATTTTGTTGGTGGGCAAAACTAAAGTTGTTTATGTGCTAATTGTACGTTTAATTTTTTTCCCCACAAATTTTTACCCGAAATTTTCCATTTTCACAGTTTTTTCTTTCCCAATAACCAATTGTTTCTTTCAAATTTCCAACCGGCAAATTTTTGAATGACATATTGTTGTTATTAATATTTTCACAAATTTTGTCCAACAATTCTTTGGTGCCGCCAATGCCATTAATTTGGTCCAATGTGAGGGCAAACAATTCTTTGGCATTTGCAAACACTGAGCCTAAATAAAACAACGCAATGGCATTGGATGATGATTCAAAATTAATATTTTTAGTAAAAAAAAGCAAAAAAAAAAAGAATTTTAAATTTTAAAAAATTTTTGGACCAGAATTCTGGGTTTTTAATGAAAATTCTGGAATTCTAAATTGCTAAAGATATGCTTTGTTTGTTAATATAAGTAATTTCATTTTTTTGTGGTGAGAAAATTTAACAATTAATCGAAAATCACATTCTAAATTTACTTCATAGACATCAATCATCTGTAATTTTTGTCTCAATCGATCTTTTTCTAAGAAATATTGAAAAATATTTATTAATGGAAAATTTTGTAGATTAGCAACAGCAAAAATGTAAAAAAAAATTCTGTTTTGTTTTTTGCCATTTTAGGATATATTAAAAAAAAATTCTTCGATGAATTCATTTAAATAATAATAATTATAATAATAGCATTACTGTTCTACCAATGCAACTAAAAATGTTCATCTCATTTGTCCTCCATTTCCACCACGTGTCCATTAAATTTGCGCCTGTTCGAGCAGCGAAAAGTTCGACCGACGCGTGCACAATTTGGGCACTTTCCGTGCCGAGTTGGGCGCGCGGCAAAAACACCCAACGGCGAAACGCCTCAATGACCCGCGCATTGTCGGCAAAATGTTCGGCTTTTTGTTGCACATTTGGCCACAGAGTGCAAAAGGGGTTGATCATTAAAAAGTGCTAAATGGGGGAGAAAAAAGATAATGATGGAATGGACAATTTATAAATTTAGATTTTAAAAATATATGGGGGCAAATGCACCAAAAATCGGAAAAAATGCAAAATATTCAATTATTTGTCAAAAATGAATTTAATTAATTTAAAACATCGGAAAGTGCCAAACATGTTTCTTGCAAAAAATTGAGCATTAATGCTTTTGAAAACCAAAAAAACAAAAAAATTAATCCGTTATTTAAATTTTATTTTTTACGCTCTTTTTTTAATTACTCAATATGGCTCTGATTTACATGGGAAAATTGCTTATAAAATAGACGAACATGCTAAACATTTGGAATCCAAAGAAGTTAAATAAAATGATTATTATATATTTCACTTTTTTTACAAATTTACGAAGATTAAATAACGAAAAATTGAATTTATAAATTTATGAGAATTAAATTTTAAAATTCCTTTTTAACCAACTTTCAACTTACTTTTGTACTTTCTTCTATGCTTTCATATTTCATTAATTTGTGCCATTTTATTTTGCATAATTCGTTGATGATCGGCACAATTTGTTGCTGGTCAACCAATCGCAACCGTTTCCATAATTGCCCCTCATTTGCCGATTGTGCCAAATTATGCCAAAACAAGTCGATTAGGTTGGCATCTTTCAAGCTGATTTTTGTGTCATTTTGCCGATTTTTAGTTGCCAATTCAATTAAAAAGTCAAAATTGGCGGTAAGAAAAAAGTGTTCCTTAACAATTCAGTTAAGATTAGAATACAAGCTGAAATTTTTTTTTATTATATTGTATCAACCACCTAAAAAAGCATCAAAAGTGCCAGAATAAGGATAAATTAATAAAAAAAATTATTTATAAAACTTTTTATTTATTAAATAATAAATGTTTTTCAACGAAATACATAAGTAAATTTTTGATACATCTTCATTTTTTAATTAGGGATATATTGTTATTGAATGTCATATTTTTGGGATTGGTGAAAAACTCTTAAACAACTTATAGAAAGACAAATCGTACCAAGTTTTACTAAGCCTAAAGGCTTAAGCTTATGCCTAAGCTTTATGCTCCGTTTCGGCTTTGCTTGTTAATTTATTATTGTACGAATTCCCATTGACTCATAAAATTAAATGTTCGGTAAAAGGCACAAAAATTGTCACAACTTTTCCAGAAGTGCGAAATTCTTTGGAATTTTTTAAGCTAATTGAAAATACACTTTGTAAGGCCTTTCGAAGGATATCGAGAAGATTAATTTTGGTTGCATTTGCTAACTTTTTTTTTACCTTATCGGCTAATGTCCAACTGAACTTATCATAAAGCCAGTGATTCAGTGCGCTTGTTGCGCTGTTTTTCCACTGATCAGTGCTCTCAAAATATCTGATCAGACAATGATCGCCAGAAAATTCGCACAACGAATCGACGGGCATCCAATTTTTAAGCAAAAAAATGTTCTGCACAGCATAAAGCTCATCAATGTGATCAGTTTCAGCAATTGGATTCTATGTAAAAAGAGTAACGAATTCACCAATTAGCCGATTAATTAATTGGTCGGTTTCGAAAGCGCTTTATAATAGCCCAATAAAAAATTTTTAAATGATAATTAAGTGATTATCGAAAAAAACATAAAATTTAGTGATTAGGAAAAAAAAATTTTTAATCTAATTTTACCGAATTATGCAAAGGGAGCAAATAAAATTTGTAGCTGTGATCTTCAAACATTGTGGCATCGAAGCGTATTTTGGCACATTTGTTCATCAAAAATTGGCCTTTTTCATCCGTTTTGACAGTATAAAAATGCAAAAAACATCTGCTCATTTCATTGAAATTGCCTTGTAAATTTTTGTCAATGTAAAAAAATGGTTTTTTCGTCGCTTTTTCCGCCGATGGTTTTATTGAGAAGAAATCGTCAAAATCGCACACCAATTGCTTATCATTTTCTTCGCTGTCAATTGGCATGCCAATCGTCGGCAGATCATTCCGAGTGATAAAATGGTCCCAAATTATCACTCGGTAGGCCCCTGGGGGAATCACCTTAATTAACAATACTAATTATTTTTAATAATGCAATTAAATATATTATTATAAAATCCCTTATTGATTTAAATATTTAATTTATTTTTTATTTTAAAATTGAGATTTTTAATTTTGAAAAATTCGCTTTTAAGGAAGTAGGAAGCATTTGAAAAATGAGTTTTGACGGGGTTAATTTTTTGAAATTCGCAAAATGGTAATTAATTTTATTGCATTTTCCCTAAGAAATAGTGGGAAAATATCAAAAAAAAGACAACCGAAGATTTATTTAAAATAATTATTAAATTTGTATATTTATTATTTATTTTTCTCCACCTTTGCTACATAATAATTTGTTTTTATGGCATTTGTTTGTTTTTCCATTGTTTTTATTGGGTCCGCTTTTATTTTATATATTTTTGCTGAAAATAGTAAAAACAGAAGGGCAAAAACAAATTTAGTTGACATTTGTGGCTAAAATTTAAATTAAATAAAATTAAATAATTTTTTTGACAGAATCTAAAAAATAATAATTTATTCTTACGTCATTTAATAATTTTTCTTTCTTTTTCAGGGATTAATATTCATATGATATGATTTTTGTATTAAACAACCAAATAAAATAGGCTTCAAATCGATTTAATATTGATGGATAAAATTTACAACTCGAGTTGAAACTCGAGACCAAAACAAAAATTAAAAAGTCTTGCAAAAAATTAAAAAATTTTATGGCTTTTTCCAGCAAGTTTTTCTGGTGTTAAGCAAAGACAAATATTGTGGACATTAAAATTTTGTGTTTAAATATATTTTTTATGGCAGATTCTTTAAAAAAACCACTTATTCCATCTAATGTTTTTCTTAATTTAAGGGATTAATTATCACATATATGGATTTTTATTAGATAACTAGCTAAAAACCCCTTTAATTTGAAGGATAATAAGAATTGAAATTATTAAATGAATTATCAAATTTTTATAGCTTTTCCAGCAAGTTTTTCTGGTCTTAAGTAATGGTTTCTACATCAAGCATTCGTCAGTCAACTAGCTTCTTCTTCTTCAGACCCAGAAATGATCAATAAATTTTCAAAAATCTATCGCCTAAAAAATTAAAGAAATTTTATACGAAAATGCTCTAATTTTCAAATTATTTTCCCTTTTTTCCAAACAGACCTAGAAACCCTCGGCTTTTCTCCAAACCAAGACTCTCGAGCACACTTAGGCACTGACAACTGGATGGATTTCAAAAAATAAAAGAAGAATTTTTTAGCAGATTAATAAGATATTAAATTACAATATAATTTTTAAATAAATTTTTGATAAGCATTTCATTTTAAGAGTTGACAAAAGAAAATTTTTTATGTTTAAAATGTAAAAACAACTGCTGGTAAATTACGAAATTTGATTCATTGCCCACAATTTTTGCCTTTTTCTGTTTGTTTCCGTGCGGTGTGATAATTGAAGTAAATACACAAAATCGCAAATCGATCTCATTGTGCATAAAAATTCACTTAATTGTACAAAGGAAATATTTGCACATTTTAATTTAATTATTTCAATATTAATTTTTCTTTTTTTGTTCCTTTTAAATTAATTAAGAAATAAAATATTTTATTTTTGATTTTTTTGATTTTCGCCTTCAAATTTTCATTTGACGACAAGTAAAATTATAAAAAAACCAATTAAATAAATAATTCAATGAAATTAATTTTTATATTTTTTATTTCCATTATTTCTCACATGGGACAGCGTTTCCGATTGAGAACGGACGGGGGGGGGGGTGTGAAGCCCCGCGTTCCGTTTCCATCTCAGTAGTATTTTTACGGAAAATAGTGGGGAAGGGCCCCGCAAAAGGGTCGTTTTGCCATTCCGCTGTCCCCGCATAGATTTTTATAGAATTTCGGGGATGGGCCCCCGAAAAATAATAATTTTACCGCGGGCGCCTCGCCACAATCTCCGTACCCATCTAACTGTTTTTATAGAAAATAGCGGGGCTGAAGCCCCCTAACATGCTAATTTTGCCTCGGGCTCTCCGTTCCCGTCCCCGCAATTGTCCGTCTCCGTCCCAGTAAAACTTTTGTAGAAAATAGCGGGAATGGTGCCCCGTAAAAAATAATTTTGCCACAGGTTCCTCGTCCCTATCCCCGCATCTCGGTCTCGTCTCAGCATTTTTTTTTGGTGTCCCGCAAAATATGGTAATTTTGCCACGGGCTCCCCGTCCCCGTCCCCGCATTTTTCAAAATTCTGCGCTCTCTTTTCCATTCAACAAATTCGTTTTGCGCGTGTCTTTCGCGCATTCACCACGCATTAATCAATCGAACCAATTTGCTGCTGGGGGGAGGAAATTACAGGTTTTGTGGTCGGTTCCTTCGCACGAAAACACCATTTTTTGTGGTGCTTTAATGGGATTTTGCCAGTTAATTTATTGGACCGACAATATTTTATTCTGCTTATTTTTATTTTTTTACTATCAAATGCCTATTTTTAATTTTATTTTTTTAAATTTATTATTTTTTCTGTTTTCCGTAAAAATGCATCTTTAAAGGTTATTTAATTTGGGGTCAAAAATTAAACTACTGTAAAAACATTATTCAAAGAATCAAAAAAATTCCGGGAAATTTAAATTTTTTTATGAATTTTTCACCGTTTTGTAAAAAGTACATGACAAAGATCAGTTCTGGGAAATAAGTACATTTGGAAATCTTGAGTAAATTGGGTTTTTTTTTTACCTATAAATGTCAATTTTGTTTTATTTTCCTCAAAATAATTTTCATTAAATAAATAATAAAACAATTTTATTTGAGAATTTATTTCCATGATTATGCCTTGATGTCAAATTATTGCTTCCTATGGATGGTCATCGAGCTGCGCTAATTACTTTGTCAATTGCCTTTGAATTTGCCGGAATTTGTCTGGCAATTTACGCAATTTTGTCCTCTTCATGGCAGGTAATAAAATAATCATTAAAACATAATTTACACCAATTAGCAGATTGTCGATTTGGACAATTCAATGCATGAGCATGGCCTTTGGTTGGATTGCATTTTGCAAAATAAAAATCGGTCATTTAAAATTGTTAAAGCATACAAACTTTTGGACTTGGTCATTTGATTGAGGGCCGTTTGAGTGTGGCACACTTTTAAGCTTTAAAACTTAAAAAAAGACCAAATCAACTTCCTGGCATCTTTCGATAGCCCTATATGCCTCTATAGCCTAAAATTTTCAAAATTTAAAAACTCAAACGGCCCGCACTCAAATGACCCACCCCATCCACAAAACATGTGTATATATGTATTTTTTCAGAAATTTTACCTTTTCCGAGTTTACACGTTGTTACTACAAATTCGACTTTGATAGGTCTAACATTTTTTTTTATTTTTTGAAATTTTATTTGGGTTTTCCCAGAAATTATGGCAATTTTGACCCGGAATATTTGGCTTCTGCCGAGGTGGGAAGGCACAGATTTTTTGGCTGGCATAAGGCGGTGATCATCATTTTGGTAAACGGTTTTTAATTTATATTTAATTTACTAATAATTTTATTTAAGTGCATCTCTCTTTGCACGGGGATTTTTAGCATCTTAAATGGAGTCCGTAATAATTAAAGTGATTAATTAATTAAATTTTCAAAAATTAACTAATTAACAGGTACTAAATTTGGTTGTTCTATGCATTGGTTTATGCCTTCCACGTTTAAATGAGCTTTGTTCATTGGCATTTACATTAATGTTTGCTGTTACGGTGCTTTTAACGAGTAATTAATTAATTAAATTCAATTATGTATCTAACGAGTAATAAAGAATTAACTAAAATTAATTAATTATTTCAAATTTTCATTAAGCAATTTTTTCTTGTGCCAGTGAAATTGTATTTTATTGGTTCGCCTCACAACCACAAAACAAATTTATTGGAAACATCAATAAAATTGAGGTAAGTTCCTTAATAAATTATTATAAAGTAAAATATATAAAAAAGTTTTTGCTATTAAAATGAATTGTTTTTATTATTTTTTTTAATAATTTTATTTTTGTTTTTTAAAGATTTTTGAAAATTTTTACAAAAATGTCAAATGATTAATTTTTGGCTTCAAAATATTAAAAAAAATTACATTAAGAAGTTTGCAGAAAAACATTGAATTGAATACCTGAAACTCACATCCATTAACTAATTAATTAAAAAAATGAAATAATTAAAATAATGCATTTTATGCTTTTTGTTAGCAAAAGTTCGGCTTCGCATTTTTCCTTCAATTGTTGGCATCTTTGATGAATCTGTTGGCGCTTATTTTCAGCCTTGTGGCAGCTGGGTGAAAATTATGTTTTATTTTATTTTAAAATTTATTTTTAAGTCGAGTTTATTATCAGTGGAAGCATCGAAGAAGAAGCAGTGCACAGCGAATTTATTTAAGATATTAATTTTTAAATTTTTGATTGCCGTTTAAATACAATTTTAAATAATTATTAAATTTCTAAATAATTAATATTTAACTTTTTAACATCTCCCTTCCGTCAAAATGGTGTTTTTTATTTAATTTAGATAATTTTGTGGGAGAGGCTTTATTGGGTTGTTCCATAATTATTGAGCCTACCCAACAAATGTTAATTTTTCAAAAACAAAAAAACAAAGACTCAAATATTTGATATGATCCGATACAGAAGAATTGAATCCATCTAAGCTATTGTAACTCATCTTTTTTGGTGTAAATTTCCAAATGTTTTTCAATAGTGCCCTACATGCCCCGGTGGACTACAAATTTTCAAAAAATGATCATTTTGGACAAATTATGTTCACAAGTCTCATCCTTAATTCTCATAATTTCAAAGATTAATTTAACTGATAGGGGTCGTTCAAATAGAGGTTTTTGAAAAAAATGCAAAATGCACAAAAAATAAATATGCAAAATATTCATTATTAAAACTTTTTCCTTTATGCTTAAACTTTGCTTATTAGAATACCCATTTTCAAGTCTTTCGAATGATATTGAATCTCGATTGTTCAGTTTAGTTGAGATGAAGCGGGTTAAGTTTGATTAAAATAAACAGTGCAAAAAGCACTGATCAGGTCAGGTTTTTTTAAGTTTTTTTTCGAATATGAACAAATTTTTAAACCAAAAAATTTTTATTAAGAAAAAAATATTAAATTTAGGGATAATTTTTTTGAAAAATTTTACAATTCTTAGGGGTGTATTTTCTGAAATTTTTTTGGGTCATTTCTTAGGGGTGTGTTTTTCGTTTTTATTGCATTTTTGTTAAGGATTTTTTCAAAAATCCTAAAATAGGCACCTTAGGCACGAAAACCCCGAAATAGGCAAAGTTAGGCATTAATTATAAAAGTTATCGTAGACACCCCAAACCAAGCGGAAAGGGCTTTTTCGTGCTTATCTGTGCGTATTAAGTGCGCAAAAATTTTAGACATTTGCCTAAAAATGGAGTCCCTAATCATATTTCTTTAGAAGTCATCAATGCCTTTTCATATATAGGCATAACATTTGTGGACTAATTTTTTAAATTCAATTTCACGATGTTTTTGTGGTTTTATTGCTCAATTTCAAAATAGTTTAGTTTTTGATCTCGTTAATCATATAGACTACATGGGATAGATTTAACAGTTTACATTGAAATTTTTTCTTGCAGTCAAATTTCAAGAGTGAATTTGTTAATATATTTGGTCGAAAATTTGTCCAAATTTGCCAAATATTTCAAATTTATTATTATTTCAAGAAATCAATACAAAATTCGGTCATTATCCCAAAATCAGAACATTCCATATAAATCAGAACAAATGTGCCTCTGGTTTATTTTCGAAAAGTCCCTTCCTAAAATATAAAATTTTCTGACGAAAAATGCGGCGCCCTTTCAAATCGCTGTGTTTAAATTTAATTAAAATTATTTTCGGCTGGGATTTCCCGAAATCAGGCCATTTTGTCTGATCAGCAAATCGCAATTTGAAACTTTTAGCAGTGCGTTCAAATTAATAAGTGTCAATTCATTATAAAATATCATTGATTTGTTGTTGTACATTCCCTCTGATCATCTCCTGTAACGGCGAAGGTTGATCAGCGCTCGCATCATGTTGTTCTTGAACTCGTCCATCTTTTGGAAGCCGGCTGGTGAAGTCGAGTCTGGAAATATTTTGAACTTCATTTTGAGCATGTAAAATTCAAAAAAATATAAAACAATTTTTTGCTAATCATTTAAAGAATTTTATAAATGCCATAATTAATATATATTTTTTTATATTATTCGCTAGGGCTGAATGTTTTCCTAGCCGTTTGCTCAGTTTGAAACTAATTTCTTAAATTTTCAAAAATTACCTTCGGTAAAAATTTCAACATTTATTTATCTTGTTATAAGTTCGTTTTTTTAACTTGACGGAATTATAAAAATTCCTATGTATTACCGAATTTATAAAACTTACTGGCACCTAATGGGTCAAATAAAAGGAAGCGATTTTGCCCATCAAATTTTTTACAACTATAAAATGTAAGCTCCGGTAAATGTTTATTTGAACAATGTTAGCTGCAATTTGACCTAATATCTCAGTGATTACCAAGAAATGTGAAGGAGGTTCTGACAAATTTAGGTGATCAGTTTGAATCAAAAGAACTCATTAATGACAAATCCCTCAATAAATCCTATTTTACCCACTTAATTTCAGCTTGATCCCACGTGATTCATCCATCTCTCTAATCACCCGCCCCTCTCTACCTTTGATGTGCCGCTTCGCCCACACGCCACCGTTGTTTTGGCGCCATCTCCGCCCGCCGTTCTCCTCGTCCTCCTCCGCACCGCCGCTGTCCTCCCGCTGTTCCGTCTCGTCACTGTTCGTTGATGGCACCTTCGTTCTCGGCGCGCCTTCCTTTTGCTTTTGCATCATTTGTGCCAGCTTCATCATGCGCCGGGGCGGCACCAAAATGCGCTTTTGCAGTACGGTATGCTCCAATGGCACACTGTCCGCGCGGGTTTCAATGCCATCAGCGCCTGGGTACGGTAACGGTTGTTCATCATCCTCCCCATCTTCTTCATCAGTTTGTCGTTGCAGTTGTTCCAACAACCGCCGAGCCTCCGGGTACTGTAGCGCGACAAATTCCGCTGCTATCGTATCCGCATCGCGGTTACGGTCGTGTTCAGCTGCTGTTGCTGGTTGAGCAGTGCCAATGGAAGCGCAAATTGCGAAGAGAAGGAGTGGCAGAAGAGGTGCCGAAGCGTGGAGCATATTCATTCGAATTTCCTGAGAAAATTTAAATTAAAAATGTGGAAATTAAGTTGAAATAATTTTTTGGAAATTAAATTAAATGCCTTAGGCCAAAAAAATGAAAAATGTAAAAAATTTGTAAATTTTCAATCCCCTTGGAATTAAACTTGAAAATTCCAATTCGAAAATTTAAGAAATGTCCAAAACTGATTTTTGGACACCTATGGAAAGCTTTTTAAAGGGTCTCGGGCAAAATAAAACAATTAAATTTTTTTATTGCGAAAATTTGCGCAATAAATGCGCCACCTTTTTTGGCCCGTTAATTGTTCGCCTCCTCCGCACATTTTGCACTTTCCCACCACCGGCAGCTTCATCAAGGGCTTTTGTGAGGCCATTGAACAAATTTGTCGTCACAAAAAGCGTCATAATTTGCCAAAAAAGAATGTTTTTTTTGTTTCCTTTTATTTTGGCTGAAGCAAAGAAATTGCGCAATAATTAAAAAATAGAAAAAATAATAATTTGAGTAATCCTTGGCCAATACAAAATGAATTTATGCTAAGGCTTAAATACAATTTGTTGTTCGGTCGATAAACATTGCTTTTGGCACACATTAAATTTGTTCATTGCCTCCGGATTGGGTTTCAAAAATTCAAAATTTGTCATGTTTCGTTTCGGATTTTAATCAAAACAACATCGGCACAGATTGAGCGGACCATTTCTTATGGGGGATGGGAGGCGGGGATAAAGCCAAGGAAAATCAAACAACACAAATTCAAATTAATGGTTTGGTGCCCCCGCCGGGGGTGTCAGTCTCTCCCCCCCCCCCCCCCTCCCCCGGCAGTAATTCGACCATCCACGACCCCTCGAAGTGGACCCAAATTCCGGAACAGTTCTTCCTGTGCCACTGTTTGTGACTGTTTTTTTTGTTTTGGCGCCGTAAAGCAAACAGAATTTTGGCACTTTTGGTGGCTTATATCGTTATTAGTGTCGGTGAAATCTGTGCCTTCGCCCCGGACTTTTTTGTGCCACCAGCAGTTGATGAGAGGAGAGTGTTTGTTTGGGATGAGGTGGTGTTGTGGTGATAGGATGCGGTCTTAAAGTGCCCCGCCAGCCCATGTGTCTCCTCCACGGGTCAATTCTTGACTCTCAGTCTCGAATTTCGGGCTCGGGCAAATGCCCTTTAATGGGACTAATGCCATCATTTGAGAATAAATGAATGAATTTTGATGAAAGGGCATGGGGAGATGTTCAGCAGAAGGGCATTTCCCATATAAAAATTCAGTCTGGCACTAATTTTTGGCCGAGTCTGTCTCGGCATAGCCTCTCGGTATCGAGTTTTGGTTTATGGCAATGGGTTATATTTGTATTCACCATCCAGGAGGAGGAGGGCACTGTCGGGGCCCACTTTCCTAGAGGGGCTGCTTCTCGAGATTTTTGGCTTTTTCCGGGAACCCCGCTTCTCGAATGACCACTGTGCCAGATTGGAGACCGGTTTACAAAGCAGAGGAGAAGCACTGCGGGAGGGTGCTTTTCATCCGGAAAATTCCATCTGGCATTTTTGCGCACGCATTTCATTCAACCCCAAGGGGACAATGATGAAGCGGGCAAATTGCGTGTGATGTTATGCCCTCCTAATAATAATGAAAAGCATGGCAATTATTACGCCGAGGGTACGTGGCGGGGGAGGGGAGGGGGGGCAATTTCCCTCCGCCGGTGACGGTGTTCCCCCGCCCGTCCCCCCGGGGCATTTTTTGCCGGGTCGGATTGCGTCGTCATTTGCACAAAGGCTTTTTAGCATCGGTATGATCATCATCATCATAATCCATCCCTTTCTCCCCTCAATTCTTCCCAATTTCCGGACCTCCTCCGACTATTTGTACAAATAAGCCCAAAGTTGGCATTTAGATGTGGGGGCATTGCGCCAAAAAAAAATTGTTCATTTTAATTTTGCAAAAGAATGACGGCAAAATGCCAATTAAACGAAAAGGGCGCGGGAAAACAAAGCAATTTTCCGTGAGCTATGAACATCCAAAAAAAGTGAACATATGCCTCCAACGCAGAATCAAAATAATAAGAAATTTCTTGAAAAATGGGAATAATTCGCCAAAATTCTCGGCATTTTTTGAGTGATTTGATGCCCTTTTTGCCATAATTTTGTTGACTTTTGGTGCCCGGACGTAAAATTTTATTCTAAGAATTTGAATTTTCAAGAAACTTCACTCGCTTGATATTATTATAGGAATTTCATTGTGGCACCATACGAAAACATTTTAGTGTCGCAACACATTACCGGAAACATAAACGTTAAAAACATTTTTCCCGGTGCCGCGCCGCACCTACAAATAATTAGCAGCTAATGGGCCGAATGTGGCACACCAATGCTGTCAGTCCATAATTAGCGGATGGCATTGGCAAAAATAAACAAATTACTTGGCTTGCCTTTTAATGGGTGTTGCGATTAAGCCTTAGCTTCTGCTGCTGCGCAACACTTAAGCCATGTGCACCAAAATTTTGTGATTAATTTAGCCCGAGGCTTTGTGAAAATCGGGGCGATTATTTTCAATTCGCAAAATGTTTTTGGGTTTGAAAAATTAAACAGCTATATTTCTACGCCTAGGTTTGGTTGCACTCGCTCGAGAAATTCAAAATTTGAAAATTTCTAGCCTTTTAGCCCTGTGGAAGATGGGTGAGGCTCGGCACATTCCTAGAGGCTAGTAGGCATTTTCGTCAAACCCAGTCTCAAGATTTAATTTCTAGTCCCATTCCCGATCTCTTGTCTCTGTGTTCTCGAAATTTGGTGTCTAAAACGCGGTAGAAATAAAACATTTTGTACCAAAATTTGAACATCTTTTAAACATACAAAAGAGGCATTATTTCATTAACCCACGCCACCCACACAAAAAAAAGCCTACGGCATTTTACGCATTTTCCCAATTAACTGCGACCTTTCCCTACCCCTCCCTCCGGGGCCATTTAACGCTTTTCGGTAGCACCCCCCCCCCCCTCGATGGAGCAAAGAGGGCACCCACCGTTGTCGTTTTTTGGCACGGATGTGAGGGTGGTGGAAGAAAGGCAATTCGTACGTGACTGGACCACGGCACGGCAAAAAAGGCTTTAATGACGTTAAAAGCGTCACTTTTGGGGCGCTTAGTCACTTCGATTCCGGAGGGGGGCGGGTGAACCGATGACGAAGGCATTGTGCCAAAAATGCTCCTCCGTGCCTTGTGCCGCTAGCCGCCTTCACCCATCATGCCATCATAAATTTGTGTTTTATTTTTCCCTTGGGCGTTTCAAAAGCAACTAAAATGGCACAGGAACATCGCGGAAAGCACACACACAAATGACCAAGTTTTGTCTTTCGTGCCGGCCTCACCCAACGTTTTTTTGCCATTTTTGGCATTACGTAACAAATTAAGCAGCGCAAATTTAACACAAAAACAGGGAAACAACAGTTAACTGAAATTGGAAAGAAGCTAATCTCCGAACTCGGCCTTGAAACAATGTTTTTTTGCTGCTGAAAAATTCAAAGTTAGAATTTTAGTAAAACTAAAAATTAAATTTAATTTTTAAAAATACGGTATTTTAAAAAGGCATTTTGTCCCGACGACCTCTTACACCTCTTCGCTCAATTTTTGTGTCACAAAATTACAAAATGAATGACTGCACCAAATTTACATTCATTTCTAGGCATAAAAATCTAATCAAAAAGAAAAAACCGACATCTCCTCAATTTATGCGCATAATTGTTGGCTTTGATTGAATAAATTGCGCAGATCCCCTCCCCCTTCGGAAAGGGCCAACCACAAAGATTTGCCGGCATATAAAAAAGTTATAAATAAATATATGCAAAAATTCTGACTTTTTTGCGCTTTTCAGGTTGCAGCTTTTTAATAATTTCTTCAATCGCTTAGAAATGCTTACCAAAAACTTCTAAACATAAAGAGCTCTCGAATGATTCCAAATTTTTAAAAATTAGGCAAGTGAGAAAAAAGTTATGAATTCTTAAATTTGCCTGAGACGCAGTTGACTGACCCCTACCGCTCCCCCTTCGTCCCCTTCAGAGCAGGGTTGTTCCGGGTCGAGAAAAATATCGGGTCGGGTTTCGGGTCGAGAAAAAGGCCGGGTTTCGGGTTTCGGGTCAATTGACAAATTTTTAATTTGTTTAAAAATCAAATGGCACTGCAATATTTGCAGCGAATTGCGCCATTTATAGGACAATGGAAATAAAACCAAATGGAATCAGGTTTTTCAGCCATTTGCTTTGCTTAAATTCAAAAAATTCATACAAAATATCTTTAGAAAAAGGATAATAATGAATAGGGATGTCAAAAATATGTACAAAAATTGGTCAAAATATGTACATAAATATGTAAAAAAAATCCCGAAATATGTAAGAAATATGTAAGAAAACCCCTAAATATGTACGGAAATATGTAAATAAAAATTTTTAATGGTTATTTTTTGGGAAAAAACCTTCGTAAAGTGTTAAATAGGCGTAAAATGGCATAAAAATGACCTAAATATGTTTAGAATCACCTTGTAACATTTAAAAAATTATTTTTGGAGGGGTACATTTAAAAAAAGTTTTTTTTTTAAATTTTTTCACTAGAAATTTCTAAAAATTTTCAAAAATTCTCAAAATATGTATAAAAAAATAAAAAATTTGCAAAAATTTTGGATTTTTTTTTGAGGATTTCCAAAAATTTTCCGTAAAAAACCCGCAAATTATGTAAAAAAAATCAAAATATGTAAGAAAAAGTCCAAAATATGTACCAAATATGTATAAAATCCCGAAATATGTAAAATATGTATAAAACCCCGAAATATGTAAAAATATGTAAATAAAAGTCCCGATTTTTGTTTGCAAACATAAAAAAGAAAGTGTTTTTCCTGCTATTTAGAGCATGGAGAAGCCAGGAAAAAAATATGTACATATTTACATAAAATTGACATCCCTAATAATGAACAAAAACGAATACAAAATTTTCGATTCCATTGAACACAATCGTTTCAAAAAAAATTCTCAATTTCCTTATCCACCTAATTTTCACCCAGACCGCTTTCTTACCAGTGCTTATTTCGACCCGAAACCCGACCCAAAATCATCGGGTCGGGTTTCGGGTCGAGAAAAAGGCCGGGTTTCGGGTAACCCGGAACAACCCTGCTTCAGAGCGGTGCGCAAATTGGCATTTCCGCCGGCGGAGGGTGTAAAATCAAGCAGCAGTCCTTGACACTTTGCGCACTTAAAAAGGCACAAATTGTGACAAAAAGGGGAATAGAAAAATAAAATAGGCTGCTGATGGATTAAGAGTTCAATCGGAATTGAGCTATTTTAGCCCAAGAAATGACGTTTTAATACCCAGGGGCTAAATTCTCAAGCAGAAGGCTCAAAAGGTGTCGGGTCGTTACTCAAAAACATCAAATGAAAATTTCAACAAAAATTACCCATAACTTTGCTAAAAAAGTAATATTATTTTAATTATTGATATCATTTGATAGCCCTAAAAGTTCTCTATTAGCATGCAAAATTTAAAAATTTTTATTAACTATCAAAAAGTTAGAGCCATAGGAACTCAAAAACAAGGTTTTTGAACATCTTGGTCATAACTTTTTGAAAACTTTACATAATTTTCTGAAATTTGGCTGGATAATTAAGAATATTTAGTGCTATTAAATGATATCAAGAATAAAAACTCTTGTTGCTTTTTAGCAAAGTTATAACCAAAAATATTTTTTATTTTGATCATAACACCGCCAAAATCTCAGCAAAATGCAAGTGCAACTGACAGATGTATGGATGAGTGAAAATGAGGCCATTTGTTTGGAACATGGCCTGCTTATAAACGGCCAAACGGTGTGCCGTTGGGGTTGGCATTGCCTGCCGATGACATTTCGCCATAAATGACATATTGCCACGAAAAAATGACATTTTGTGCCAAACCCATCACTCCTGTGCAATTGAAGGGGCGGCCACCTGCTGCTGAACGGCACACTTCCCGCGCAGAAGAAGAAGAAGCACCTCCCTTATTGTTAGCTACCATTGTCCGCCCCCTCCGCCCACCATTTTTTGCTGCTTTTTCCAGCTGAATTCATAAGCAATTAAAGGGGGCGGTGGGCGGATGATGCACTTTTTTATGCCCCAAGGCATTGGCGCGCACAATGAAAATGAGACGGATCGGATTTGGTTTTGGCCCCCGGCTTTTCCTCCCCCGCCCCCCATTGTTTATGTTTTTGACATGCATTCGGCATACAAAATGCCGTAGGGCAATTTGCTGGGTACGCATGATGTTTTCTTTTTTTTTTTGCCAATTTGTGCGTGGGTTTTGCCGCGCCGGATGAGCGGCGAATGAATGAACGTCCGGTGGGGAATTGAAATTGTGCACCGGACAGCACACCAAGTGTTGTTGGATTCCTTTTTTTTGTCTTCCGGATGGATGCTGAAATTTTGATGAATAAAAACATTCAAACACTATTTGGACGAAAATGAATTGGTCGGGGCCCGGCTCTGTCTCGATCAAATTTTTAAATCCGTTGCTAATCCCAAGCAATCCTAAACCTTAGCGGATATACCTAATCCATTGTTATGTAATATGTCTGACATTCTCGAAAAGTTATTATTATTTAAAATATGATCAACTTTGGAGCTGTATTATGTTTCAGAGGTCAGTAGTCAGTGATAAAACTCCTCAGTCCAAAAACAAAAAATAAAATATTTAAGAAAAATTAGGCAAGAAATTTTGAAAATTTGAGGCAATTCCAAAATGCATAAATTTATTTTTGTTACTCAAATGTAATTTATTTGCCTAATTGAAGTAATGGACCTCTAAAAAAACTTATCGCAACTTTGGAAGAAAGGATTTCCGAGCAGCAGTTCGGAATCATTTAAAGCATTTTGGCCATAGCCGAAGAATTTCTCAAAAAGGCCAATCGAAATAGGGCACAAATTTGGAACAAATTTTTATATGATGACCTTTAATCTCCAAAATTTCACCGCCCGAAAGTTCCGTCCGGTCTTTGGTCTCGCGGCATTTTGCGCCTCCCCCGTTCCGCTTCATTGTTCCCAATTCGCCGCTTCATCTCGAAACACTGTGACAACCGGCAATTTGGTAAAATTAAATTTCGGCAAATTTGTGGCGAGGGTTGTGAATGATGGCACACCAAACCAGCCGGCACTTTGCCAGAGGGTGGCACATGGCGATGAAATGCCAAATGGCGCGGCGGCTGAGACGACGGAGTGGACAGAATAAAAGAATAGTGGGGGTATGCCGACGGCACTTTTTGGCTCAGGCGAAATTCAAATTTTCATTTTCCAAAAATAGGCCAAACAATGGCACCACCAAAAAACCTATACAACAGTGGCAACAAAACTGCAGTTAAAAGGTTTATTTTGCATTTTTGAAGTCATTCTTGAAAGAAAAATAGGAAAATACAAGAAATAGGGCAGCAAATTAATTTTTACCGTATATTTTTCAGGTGTCAGAAAATTGGACCAACCGTAAATTTTGTACACCGAAAGATTGGACAGCCCAATTTTACCTATTTTTATAAATATATTTTGAAATAAGAATTAAATAAAAAAATAAACTGATTGGAAATAGCGTGGATTAATAATCAATTTATTTTTTAAAGGATTTATTTATTTTTCATTTCCTTTTGCATATGAATCAAAATTTCGGGGAGTAATTTTTGGATGCCAGGATTTTGAAATCAAAGCTTTTGAATCAATTTGTTTTTTTTTTCATTTGCCACTACTTTGTTGGTGCCACGAAATTTTAAAAATGTTTGCCAGATTTTAACAAGAATGGAATTTTTCTTTGGCGCCGTCGTCGCACTAGCAAATTTAAATTTTAATAATATTTTTAATAGAATGTAAATAGACAAATGGATTTTTGGGAAGTATTTAAAATTAGTCCGTCATGGAATCCGCTCATTTAGAGGACAATTTGGACACAATTCACCACAAATCCGTTGAATGCCGGAAAATTCATTGGAAAAATGTGCGCAAATTTTTGGATTACTTTTTTGCGCCAAATTTAAAATTGCAAATGCATTTTATGATGGCTATAATAATATTTAATTACCCTTAATTGGCCAATTTTGAATAATAGCAACAAACTAAAGTCATTACGGGAAAATGCTGAACAGATGAAAATGTGACCAAAAGAAAAGGTTAAGGCCAAAAATGAATTTGGCAAAAAATATTGTTTAAAACGCCCAAAATTCTTTCCATAATAAAGTAAGTAAATTGTACAAATTGGCATCTTCAAATTTATAATGGACAAAAAGCGGTTGCTTGGCACTGAGAAAAGGTATTGGCATAAATGCATTCAATTTGAGCAGAAGAAAACTAAAGGAATTTTGAAACATGTCGGAAAAATCCAGGATCCTCGAGGTTTTGATCCAGCTGGACCTGAATTTTTTGAAATTTGTTTTAAAGAGCAAACAAATGTTAGAAAAGAAATCAATTCATTGCTTAGGAATTCTAAAAATATCGTATTTTATATGTTAAAATCCATTGAACATTTTTGAACTCGAATATGATCATTAGGGATGGGAATTTTATGTAAATACATGTTTTTTTCTGGATTCTCCATGCTCTAAATAGTGGGAAAACCACTTTCTTTTTTGTGTTTGCGAACAAAAGTTTGGACTTTTATTTACATATTTTTACATATTTCGGCGTTTTAAAATGGGAACAGATCGCCAATAATATTTAAATGCGTTGTCATTTCCTCACATCATTCGTAATCACAAATTCTAAAATATTATCCAGAAAATCCAGGTTTTTCGTGCCTAAATGGGACCTGGTATTTTTTTTTCCTCATATTTGACTTGGAACTGGAAGACGGGGATGAAAATCCCAGGGATCCCTTCCCCGTCCTCCCCCCCCCCCCCCCGCCCTCCATCCGCTGCGACCTTTGATACTTTAAATTCGTAAGCAAAACAATTGGCGGGTGGATGAAGGAAATTTATTCAAAATTTGTGTGATGCCATTTCTTGTCAAATTGTGCCGTGCCCTTCTCTTTTCTTCCCCTCCTTTTCTTTGTTTTCTAGATTCAAGGAATCGAGAACCGAGACTTACATAAAATTCTTAGGAAGTATGAGAAAATTGGATGTTCAGGCTTTTTAAGAACATTTGATTTTCTTTAAAAAACCCTAAAAATTTCAGGAAGACTGAGACATATAATTTAAGAAGTTTTTTTTTATTATTGAAAGCAATTCCTTAAATTACTTTTTGAAATTTCAAATCAACATTTTGAAGAATTTTCTGTTGTCTTTTGGCAAGAAAGTGATCAAAAAACTCGTAGAAATAGAGGGCAATTCGATTTTGGGGGAAAGAGCTTGGCCGTCATAACTCGGCACATGGGCTCATTTCGCAGAAAATAAAAACACTTTTCTTAAGAAGGTACCCTATCCACACACCAAGTTTCATTCGGAAATCCAAATCATTGGACTAAAAAAAATCCAATTATTAAACAATGGCTTTCGCAAAGTTCTTTTTCGATAATGCCGGGTTTTTCACCCCGTTGGCACAAACAGATTTTTGTTGGAAGGAAAATCCGTCTCAAATGCCAGAAAAGGACTGCCTTGCCATTTATTAAAAAAAATAATAGAGTACGACATTTTGAAAAAAAGCCTAGACCTGGACATGGATTTTTTTCCATATTTCGTCTGAACTGGATTTCCTAGATAAAAATCTATGTTTGCAGGAAAAACGGCTTGTCAAAACTTGTTTAATTAAAATAAGTAAATCATTTGTAAAAGAAGAATTTGGGGACAAAAATAAGCACATTTTAAGTTAATTTTAAGGCTTAAAACGGCCATTTTTCAACAAAATGTTTTCAGCGCATTTTTTAAAGTCCGGCGGTGCCGCTAATCAGTGCCGGAAGTTTTTGAAAAATTCAAATAAATTTTAAGAAAATATGTATAGATTTCTTATATTTTTTTGTAGTTTTTATTGGGACCTTTTTAAAGAGTTTTTTGCTTTTTATGGCACATTTTGCCATTGACCTGAGAACCAACGCCTTTTTTACACACAATAAGTGCTATTTTGTATTAATATCCAATTGATTTTTGCCGTTTTTGTGTTCCATTTCCCTCCTCCAAATGACCACCACCAACTCACTCACTAATTATTCATATTCCATGCCAAATTTTTTAATTATTTCACTAATATCCATAAATTATTTAAAATTTTTAAGCCATGGATTGTGCCTCAAAAATTAAACTCCCTGATGAGTTTCTTTCCGAATTGGCCAATGCCTTTCGTTTCAATTTCCGTTGGTCCGTTCTTCGAATTTCTTCCTCCGTTTTTAATTACTTTCTCGCCAAAAGACAACAGAAAATTCTTCAAAATGTTGATTTGAAACTTCAAAAAGTAATTTTAAGGAATTATTTTAATTAAAAAAAACTTCTTAAATTTTATGTCTCAAAGTCTCCCTAAAAACTTTAGAGTTTTTAAAAAAAAATTAAATGTTCTTAAAAAGCTTGAACATCCAATTTTCTCATACTTCCTAAGAATTTTATGTAAGTCTCGGTTCTCGATTACTTGAATCTTGAAATTTTCTCTGCTTCTTTTGGAGTCTCGGTCTCGATTTTTTGGGAATTTTTTTCGGTATTATCGGTTCATTTTCAGATCGTCAAATCGTACGAACAGCGCGAGGGGTTTAGCAGTGTTGAAAAGATGGCCATCGTTATTAACAAAATTATAGCATCTGTGGTAAGAAATGTCGCCGAAGCTGTACTCGGGGCTCGCGCTCTGATCAGCTTAATACGGTAAATTAGAAACCGGTGGGGAGACATACGGTAGTGTGAGAAAAAGGCGGGGCATACGGTAGTGAAGAAAACGGCATACGGTGGAGAAAAAGAAGTGTGAGAAAAAGCGGGGCATACGGTATGGGAGAAAAAGCGGGGCATACGGTAGTGTGAGAAAAAGCGGGGCATACGGTAGTGTGAGAAAAGGCGGGGACATACAGTAGTGGGAGAAAAAGCGGGGCATACGGTAGTGGTAGAAAAAGCTGGGAGATACGGTAGCGGGTGAAGCGGGGACATACGGTAGTGGGAGAAAAAGCGCGGACACACGGTAGTGGGAGGAATAAGCAGAAAAATTTTCAAAATTTGGTAATCAATTACGTTACCGTACTCCTAAAAGAGAAACGGCTCTAGTGCACTTTATGAGTTCAATTGAGTTTTATGAGTCCAATCAATTGACAATCCCTGGTTTTTATACAATAACTTTGTTCATGTTCGAACAAATCCTATCTTTTTGGTATCATTCGAAAGCACAAAGTCTAAATAATGTAATAATACGAGAAAACAAGAGAATTCTAACATTTCAAGAAAGTTACAAACCAAAATAATCAACAATGTGCTTAATTAATCAAATCTTTTTTTGTAATTGCCTGAACGCTGCGATTTTATATATTTTAGCTTCGTTAGACTTTGTGCTTTCGAATGATACCAAAAAGATAGGATTTGTTCGAACATGAACAAAGTTACTGTATAAAAACACGGGATTGTCAATTGATTGGACTCATAAAACTCAATTGGACTCATAAAAGTCGATTGGACTCACAAAGTGCACTAGAGCCAGAGAAACTCTCCTCCACACCCCCGAGGGCTTTATTTTCTTTATTTTCCTACCCCCTCGAACGGTGGGCATTTTTATTAGGCACATTTTCGTGTAAATTTTAAGAGCAATTTCGACCAACTTTATCTCATTTTGGAAGAAAGAATCACATGGGAAAACGAAAAGGACCTGCTGAAAATGTGGAATGATGCGCATTATCAGCAGGCGGAACAAATGCGGGGGAAGAGGTGAAATTAGGGGGGGGGGTAGATTTTGGAAATTTAAATTTAAAAATAAAATTCCTAAGCCCACTTGACCCAGTGGACAAGTACAGAGTGCGCAAGAAGCATCCATTGCCTCCGGCAAACCCGGAAAAGCATTGCTTTAATGATAATACGGTAAAATTTAATGGACTAAATGCATTTGATGGAATGCAATTTTACAGCGGAAAATACTCATGGAGAATTACCTGACTGATGCCTACCCGAGCCCGGCAAAGGAGCAGCAGCTGGCGCAAGAGACAGGCCTTACGGAGATGCAGGGTGATGGGTTAATTAATTAGTGCCGGGTGATTAGTTAATAAATAAGTGCAGGATAATTAGTGAATTAATCAATGCTTGGCAATTCGTTAATGAGTCAAAGCAGGGTAATTAGTTGAGGCCGAAAATTTCCTGAGACTTGACGCGAGACCGAGATGCCAAAAACGGGATTTAAGAATAGGGACTCTGGTACTCAATGAATAATTAACTAAATAAATGGCATTTTTGAGTCAATGCAATTTGTTTTGACTAAAACTTGAACAAAAAATATTTATTAAAAATTTCAGTTGGCAATTGGTTCGTAAATCGGCAACAAAGGGACAAAAAGAAACAGCAAAAAGTGCCTGATCATCCGGAAGTAAAACAAATTTATTTCGTGGGAGACGGAAGTTTTGTTTTTTAAGCGAATTGGCGAGGAGATCAAAGCACAAAAACGGATTATGGCTGATGCGAAAAAGATTTTCGATGCTGCGAGTGCTCGTCTCGAACAATTGGAGCAGCAACAGCAGGCACAGAATGTACCGTATCCATAGCATTTTCCATTTTGGGCGGTGGTTTTGTACTGTAAGGCATAAAAAATTAAATTTCTGTCTTTGAAAAAATCAATTTTCGCTTTCAGCAGAGTTTAAATTTTGCATAAATTTCAAGAGTATACCGTATTTCCAAATTCTCCCGCCCCCTAAATAGAGCCTCCTCATAGTTTGAAAGGAAGAATCATAAATACTGGAACAATCGTTTTAAAAATGTCAAACCTTTGAAATTTTGTAAAATGTATATGTTTTTTATAGAATCGCAAGAGCTCAGAATTTTTGGGAAAATCCACATCGGGCCAGGCTTGACTTGGACCAAAAAAAAACGAGATTGTGATTGGGATATCAGGATTTTCAATCGGATTCACCTGATTTTTCCCAAAGAAAAAACCCAAGCTATTTTAGCGCTCTTCCACGAAAATGCCACCTGCTGATGAATTGGAGAAAGAGTACGAATTTGTGGAGCTGAAAGAAATGGACGAATGAACGAACGGAGCACAGAAAGGGAGCGGAAGAGAATGGCACGGCACAATTTTACAAGAAATGCCATCACAAATTTTGAATAAATTTCCTTCATCCATCCACCAATTGTTTTGCTTTCGAATTTAAAACCAAAACACGGATTGTTCTGTCAAAAATGAACTGCCTTTAATACCTTTTTTTGCTAGCATGTATTTATGCATAAATATTTCAATTATTTTGAATAATTTCATAAAAATACCAATTTTTGGCCTAAAAATCCACAAAACTGGCCAATTTTTTTTTTTTTTTTTTTGCAAAAGCAGTAACAAATCGAGCGAATATTTTTAATAATTTTCCGTTCGGTAATTCCTATTGGCATCGCTCGCGACTCCGAGCTCTTTTAATTTATTAAAAAGATACATTCCTTTTCTCTGTCATTAGAAAATTGAAATATTCCACAAAAGTTTGGCAAAAAGTGCCAAACTCGGGGCCAAAAAGTATTTTTCTTAAATTTTACTCAAAAAAATATTTGCTACATTTAAGAGAAATTTAAAAATTATTTTTACATTTTTAAAATAACACATAAAAATGTTTGATAGAATATTTTGAATTTTCGACAAAAATATTCAGGAATTGGTGCCGCAAAAATCTTTTTGATTCGCTCATACAGACCTAAAGGAACCGGTGCTAGGTCGATGCGAAAAAAAACTCAATGATTGATAAATTAGTGTCAATGAATTAAATAATACGATTAATATTTTAAATTTCTATTTAAAAAGAATGATATAAAATTCACCATTTTATATAATAGCTTATATTTTTTAAGATTCATTTTTAACCATGTCGAATTTGCTTGTTAGGTAAATTCATATAATTATTATACTCATCAATTACATAGAAGTATTTTCTAAATTAATAGATAAAATGTTTACGAAAAGAATAATATTTTATTTACTTCGAGGTTATTCTTGTACCAGGAAGATTAGAAAGAATAAATCGTGGTTTATATGACTTGCTTAAGGCCTAATTAAAAATCTAAAAGTATTTAATTTTGGACATAGTAATTAAAAAATGGCAAAAAATTTGGAACGCTTCACGAATTTGCGTGTCATCCTTGCGCAGGGGCCATGCTAATCTTCTCTGTATTGTTCCAATTTTAGTATATGTCCATTTGGAATGAACAAAACAAAACCAATCTGCATTTTTTATATATGAAGAATGAGCTTTTTGAGTAAATTTTATGATGGGTTGAAAAAGCAGTGAGGCATAAGACCTCTGCTGCCTTCTTTTCATTTACTCTTTTTCTTTGTCCAATACTCTCCTTTGTCTCTCTCATTTCTTTGCCTTTACTCTCCCATTGTCTCTTCCTCTTTTTTGCCCAAGTGTATTTGTCTGACTGCTGCTGCTTTTTTGCGGAGGGAAAGAAAAAGACGTCTTGAAAAGAGTGAAGAAAAATTTCCTCCTTAGAACAGACGGGCATAAAGATGAAATAGTGCACGGCTCTTGGGAAAAAGAAACGAGTTGGATTGGGGAAAGAATGCACTTCTCTGACCACATTTTCTCCTCTTCTCTCCCTATCATTCCACCCCATCATCCCCTCATCCTTCTATCGTTCCTTTCCTTGGACTTGCTGCTGCTCTTTAAACTTACCTGGCTGGGGAGTTCCTGCGATCACCAAGGCAGGGCTCCTGTGGCGAGGCTCCACCATTGCACTTTCGGTCGGGGCTGACCCGCAGGGCGGTCCCGAACTGGGATAGGCCCACAGCTAAATTTTTGAGTGCGGGGGACGGCGTTCGCGCCTCCCCTTTAAAAGCTTTGCTTCATCTATTTGCTTTTTTAAACATTGCCAGTTTATCCTTTTCAATATCTCCGAGTGCCGTGCCGTGTTGATGAATTCGAACTGTTTTTCTCATAATGTTCAATTTTGGATGATTTTAAGTCGTTAAGAAAACTTTAAGAACGAGAACAAAAATGAACAGAACTGTCCCAAAAAAAAGTTCCAAAATAATATAAAATTACATAAATTATTTTGAAAATCATTAAAAAATTTTTCAAATAAATATAGAAATATACTAAAAACAGTTTGAAATCGCCTTTTACATGGTTTAGAATTTTAAAATTTGCCTATTAATCATTTAAAAAATTTTTATTATATTTTATATTTTTGGAAAAATTCCGAGTTCCGACTTCCGACATTTTTGGGGTCGGAATTCCATCCCTGATCTGGATGAAGAGGAAAAGGATGATGAAAATAATGACGAAGAGGTCAAATAATTATGAGATACATATCATTCATAAAAATTCATTTTTTGTGAGATTTTTTGGAGCTAATTCAAAGCAGCCCCCGTCCCCGGGGACGAGACCTTTGCTCACCCCCGCCCCCGCGAAAAGCCACCCCCGCCCGGACCGGTACGACTGGGCGCCCGCGCGGTTTTTGGAGCATAACTTTTTTCATAGTTGTTCGAATTGAATGAATTTCGTAGCATTCGATAGCCCTAGGTGTTCTCTATTAGCATGCAAAATTTAAAAAAACTTCGTTTGCCAAAAATTTTCGGAATAGAGAACACCTAGGGCAACAGTGTAAAATGACATTAAAAAAGATTTTGATGAATTGAATAATTTTATCGTGCAAAAACAGAAATATACCAAAAACATTTTTGAACTCACCTATACTTGGTTAAGAATTTTAAAATTTAGCCTATTAAAATATTTAGAAAACTTCATAAAATTCTTCCGGTTTCCAACGTATTTGGGGTCGGAATTCCGACTTCAGAAAAATTTTGGAGCCTCGGCGATCCTTTTATTAAAATTTTGTTTTTATTTTTCCATTTTGTGCCATTTTCTGATTGTGAGAACCAACGCCATTTAGGCACATTTGTATTTGTTATTCATTGATTTTTGCCGTTTTTGTGTTCCATTGCCCTCTTCTAATGAGCACCAATAAGAAAAGTGAGGAAAGCGCAAAACTCACTCTCAATCTACATCAGTAATAAAGCCTATTTGAATATTTAATTCCCCATTAATTTAACCTAAATAAAACAAAAAGTACATTTTGCCAACTGACGAGGGCAAAACCGGTATTTTCAAAACGGACCTTCGCTTTCGATTAATTGCTTTAAGCCATGCGCTTTCTCCCCCAAAATTCAACTTCCCCCTAATTAATTAATTATTCGTTTATTGTCTTTAAGCCATGCGCTTTCTCCCCCAAAATTCAACTTCCCCCTAATTAATTAATTATTCGTTTATTGTCTTTAAGCCATGCGCTTTCCCCCGAAAATTCAACTTCCCTCTAATTAACTAATTATTTTTAATTGCTTTTAAGCCATGCGCTTTCCTCCCAAAATTCAACTTCCCCCTGAGCTTCTTTCCGAATTGGCCAATGCTTTTCGTTTCGATTTCCGTTGGTCCATTCTCCGAGTTTCTTCCTCCATTTTTGATCACTTTCTCGCCAAAAGACAGCAGAAAATTCTACAAAATATTGAGTTAAAATTTCAACAGGTCAGTTAAGGACATCGACCAATTAAAAATGTTAATTAATTTTTTAACTAAAATTTAATATCCCCAAAAATTTAAAATTAAAAATACCAAATCTATCACTTCTACATTCCTTGTGCTTTGTGAGAATTTAGTGATTTGCGAGAGTCTTGGGCCTCGACTTTTGAGTTGATAGATCGCTCTAATTTGATCTTTCTTGGGAAAAGTTTAATTCTCGATCACTTTTTCAGATTGTCAAATCGTATGAACAACGCGAAGGTTGTAGCAATGTTGGGAAGCTGTCCAACTTTCTCAACAAAACTCTTGAATTGTTTCAAATGAATATCGCAATTCCCGAAGCTGTGCTTGGGGCTCGAGCTCTGTTCACCTTACATACGGTAAATTAGAGGGACGGTGGCGGGGTCATACGGTAGTGGGAAGAGAGGGACCTGCTGAAAAATGGACAGAATTGGACAAAACTGGGGCCGAACATTCACAAAATCCGATGGTTCATTTCTGTCCGAATATCCTTGTATTTGGGCCATTTTTGTAGTCAATAGCATTCGTACAAGCAAATTTTTTACCAAACAAAGCCTAAGCTTAGGCTTAAGCCCAAGCAAGCCTAAGTTTAGGCCTAAGCTTAAGCCCAAGCAAGCCTAAGTTTAGGCCTAAGCTTAGGCTTAAGCCCAAGCAAGCCTAAGTTTAGGCCTAAGCTTAAGCCCAAGCAAGCCTAAGTTTAGGCCTAAGCTTAGGCTTAAGCCCAAGCAAGCTTAAGTTTAGGCCTAAGCCTAGGCTCAAGCCTGCGGCTTAGTCTAAGCCTTTGTACAATGTGCATTTTTGGGCGATACTTTTGCATTTATTTTTGCCCCTAATTAGCCTTAATTAAGAGCAATTTCAATGAACTGTACTCCATTTTGGAAGATGGTCCAATGATGGGCATGGAGCTGCTTAAAATTTGGAATGATGCACATTATCAGCAGTCGGAACAAATTTGGGGGAAGAGGTGAATTTGGGGCTCCCGGACAATCGGAAATGGACAATCCGACACTAAAATACACAAAAGGATAATAAAATGCCGTCGCCGAAGGGGACCGATTGTGCCATAACAAGAAAAAAGGAAAATAGGCAAATAACAAAGGGCGAATGCAGTCGAAAATATTATTTCGTTGGGTTTGGCATTTTGTAAGCGAAGTTGCACATTTGTTAAATATAAGCGCTTTTTTCTTGCCATTCCTCGCACACGAATGCCGTCCTGTGTATTATGGCACAATCGGTCTCCTTCGGGGACGGCATTTTCTTATCTTTTGGTATATTTTACTGTCCGATCGTCCGCCTCTGTCGGATTGTCCACAGTCCAATTGTCCAGTCACAGAAATGGGGGGGGGAGGAATTTTGAAATTCAAATTTAAAAATAAAATTTCTAAGCCCACT